>PVKS010010243.1:0-60899 GCA_004027875.1 Aplodontia rufa
AGGCCTTTTTACTTTCTATTTAGAGACAGGGTTTCACCGAGTTGCTAAGTTGCTCAGGCTGGCTTTGATTCCCCTGCCTGAGCCCTCTGAGCCACTGGCGTTACAGACATGTGCCAAACACACCCGGCCTCTTAGCATCTCTTAAAAATCAAGAGATAAGATACCTACAAATCTTGCTAATTGATAAGATGCTTGACAGGTGTCAGAATTTTGTTTTTCCATTTATCTTTCACATTTAAATTGCAAGTTGTACAGTGCTGTTGATATATCAGGAATGTGCACTGATTCTTTTCTTCAAACACTGCAGCTTAGATGAAAGAAGGCAAGGTTGTGATGGTTTTCTTGACAGAAATATGAATATTGATCTCCATCGTGAGGATGTTCTTCATTCATTCACTCACCCTCTGAACACTTTTTGCAGTATCTCCTGGGCTCAGTATTGGGGGACTCGGTGGGGGAATTAAGCAGTCCCTCCTCTTGTAGAACTTCGTCTCACTGAGGGATTCTTAAGCACTTTTCTATGATCTGTAGTCTGCTTTTTTTTAAAAAAATTTTATGTTTTGGAATAATTTGACAGAAGCAAAGTAGGTGGCATAAAGAATACTAACATTTACAATTAAAATATTGTAAATAAGAATTCCTGAGAAGGGGGCTGAAGCAGTGGCTTGGTGATTACATTGCTTGCCTGGCATGCGCAGATACGTTGGTTCAAAACCCAGCACCAAGTACACAAAGAAGTTTCCCAGGAATGAAAGTCATATGAAAAACTAAATAAAGATAAAAAAAAAAAAGAATTCCTGCTAAGCTTTTTTCTTCCTTTGAGAGAACGAGCTTATGCCAACTGACTTGCCTGCTGCTGGCTCTGCAGACAGGAGTGTCTCTGTTGCTTCCCATCACTGTGGCCAGCACACAGCAGGGACAGGAGGGTCACAGCTACACTAGTGGCCACTGGAGCAGCAGGATCAATTTCCTTCTTCCTCCTTACTGTAGTTAATTTTTTCTTTTACTCATACACTCGTTTCTTCAAACCATTTACTAGTGCCTGATGCGTGTGGAAGACAGCTTGCATTACCCATTTGGATTTATAAGGAGCAATTTTCACGTTCAGGCTTCCGCCCTCCTCATTCCTTGCGCACGGGTATACTCTACTTGTTTCCTTCTCCAAGCAGAGGTGTGTGTGTGACCGGATGGGGTGTGAAGATTGACTGATCGAAGTGCTCACGACTAATCGAAGCAGGCTCAGGTTCCTGAGTCAATTCAGCAACATATTTTGAGCTGCAGCTGGATATAGGTTGCACAGCGTTCATTCCCAGTTACTTGACCACCTGAGAACCACTCTTCTGACTACCTGAAATAGATGTGCATTGCAGGGCCCACTCATTTCCAATCCCATCCTGGATGGACCCCACGGTGAGCATTCGGACTTCTCCAAGCACCCTATCTCTGGAATCCTCCTTTCTCCTATTCCAGTAGTCTTTTGGTTGCTGATCTTTCTTTAAAATTTTATTCAGAAATTTATTTGGTGAACAATCAAACAAGCTTCTAACAAAATAATATATATATAAATTCTGAAAATTAGATTTACCCCCAAGAGACCCCCCCATTTACCCACCTTATCCCTCCCCCGCCTTCCCAAAACATCTCTACAAGAGCCTTAGGTTGTATGACTTTACACCTTTTTAATGAAAGGGAAAGTCCCCTGCTTCCAGGGGATTTCATATTCCCAAAGCCAGCTGAAAAGAGGTTCCAAGAAAAGCCTTGTCAGATACAGGATGACTAACAAAAAGGTGGAACTGGACCTCACTTCTTAGATGAAAATCAGAGAAAGCAGACTTTCAGGTACCCATAAATCTCCCTGAGGTGGGGGCTGGGAACAACTGGATATAGAAAAGGACAGGCTTGGAGCAGGCTCAGTAGCAGACATAGCAGCCCTCACCTGCTTGGTGGGGCATGGTGAGGATGTTGTTCCTCAGCGGTGGCTGGACAAGGTGGAGGAGGTGGAATGTAGCTCAACTTGAGCCATCTAGAGAGTGACAATGAGAGAGAGAGACTCAATTTTATTTAGTTTTTCATGTCGTTGCTCTGAGATTTGTTGTGTACGTGGTGCTGGGTTTGAACTCACGTTCTTGCTCATGCCAGGCAAGTGCCGTAACCGCTGAGCCACTGCCCCAGCCCCAAGCCGTCTTATTTTGACAGTAGCTAGATGGCTATTCCTGGGAGAGGAAACCATAGCATCGGAGTATTGAAAAAATAAAACTGTTTCAACGGTACACCTCACTGAGATGACACTTTAATAAACTGGTTATAAATGCTAATTTTCTTGGGATCAGACAGAGATAACATTTAATTGTAAGATTTATTATAGAGAAGATTTAAAAGAGGAAATATAGCCTTAATAGAAATTCAGCCAATACTTACTGTGTATTGTAATTTGGAACTTAATCAAGTGTGTATTAAATTCTACTGCGGGTCAGGTATCATGCAGGGTACTCGTCTTACAAAGATAAGTATGATTGGTTCTTATCTAGCAGTAAACACAATTATTATGCCACAATTGGATAAGTGAGAGCATAGGAGTAAGAAATGGGCTGTTTGATTTCTCTGCTGAGATGTCTTCCCAGAGTCTAAGATTCCATTGTGGGTATGGCTTGCTGCAAACCCATTTAAGCTACAATTAATAAGGGATTCTGTCACCTGTACCTCAGTTCCATACTCTGTACTGATGCCCTATTCTTTCTACTATACCTTCTGCCTATTTTGAGTAAACTTACTCTTCCTTTAAGGCCAAAACCATGAAGCTTTCTTTGACTGTGTCAGGTTAAATCAGTGCCTAATTTGTGCCTCAATAATATTTTGTTGGTATGAGTTATCATTACATTTTCCATATTCCATAT
This sequence comes from Aplodontia rufa, assembly GCA_004027875.1. Taxonomy (NCBI): domain Eukaryota; kingdom Metazoa; phylum Chordata; class Mammalia; order Rodentia; family Aplodontiidae; genus Aplodontia; species Aplodontia rufa. The sequence goes on from PVKS010010243.1 coordinate 2,895, forward strand.
TCAGAAATCTAGAGATAAATCCTGCCTTTGACCTTTATCTCCTTATTACTTGTGTTAGAATAAAGGGAATAAAACCTTACTCAAAGGATTTTGGTAAGAACTGGATAAACCATTGCTTGATAGAGTGCCCAATTATACTAAGAGCTTATCAACTGCTATTTTAATTGTTGCTAGGATTACTTTTGATTCTTTGCTTTGGAATAGATGGATTTCTAACTAGAGAAAGGGGGAATTGGGGTCCGTGGTATGCTTCAGATTGCAAACTTGCACTCCTATCCTCTTCCTCATCCTTCTGGCACCCTCACAAGGGAGGAAAATGGAAACCATCACAAGGCTTCAAACACTTCTCCACATAGTGGCAAACTTGTTCCTTAAATGAGACCCAAGTACCCTGCATCCCATTATGAAAATAAAAGTGTTAGTCTAAATTTGGGGTTGGGCTGTGTTGCCCGGCTTTCTATCGCTGTGACAGGATTCCCTGAGATAAATGAACTTGAAGGAGGAAGCGTTTATTTTGGCTAATAGTTTCAGAGGTTTCTGTCCACTGTAACCAGGTGTCCTTGTTTCCGTGGTGAGGCAGCACATGGTGGTGGCAGCTGGGAAGCAGAGGGAGAGTGGAGGGAAGGAGTCAGGGACCTGATGTACCTTCCATGCCACTGCTCCAGTGACCTACCCCACACTGGTCCTGCTCCTAAGGTTTCTTCCACTTGCCGTTAGCATCACCAGCCAGGAACAAGCCTTCAACACATGCACATTCCAGATGCAAAGTATAACAGTCCAATCATAGAAACTTTTAAATAAACTTACTTTCAAGTCCTTAAGCCAGAATTTGTCTTCAGGCAAATGAGCAGAAAGCTATAGAAAATGAATTTAATCTTTCCAGAAATATACTGTGAACCAAAATTCTTCTCATGATGGTAAAGTTTTGCATTAGAATTTCACCTGCAGTATCTCATTTGATTCATGGAAAACCTAGAAAACAGGCTGCAATGAGATTATTGTTGCTCTATTGCACATGAAAAGGGATGCCTCAGAGAGGGTGAGCAATCTGCCCAGGAGTATCTGAGAAGCAAGCGGTGGATTTGGGGCTATAATCTAGATTTTATGAGCCAGGAACTGACTTTTTTCTATTCCTAAACTTTCTATTTCTAACTTGCTGTTACAAAGATTGATGGCCATCATCTTTAAATAAGAGGAAAATAGATATGCATATTGCAGGTGTGTACACAGGACATTCTAGTTCCTTCTCCAATCAACAGAGCAGCACCTAACCTTGGCAGTTCCCTAGTCTATGAAGTTCTTTCTCTCACCAACATCTCTCAAACTTTAGAAAATGTCAGATGTGTCTAGAAAAGCTTTACCTTATTTAAGATAATTCTGAATTCAGGTAATCACTTCATTATATAGGAGAACTTCAGGTTAATGTACTGGGAAAAAAAGAGAGCGCGCGAGCACAGGGGCCTCTGAGCTCAAGCTGCTGCACCAGAGCTGTGCACTGCCTGACGTGAGCAGGGACCTGGGCCTGCCACCGTGTGGGAGGGAGAATGAAGTCACGTAGAAAGTCAGAAAGTGGCTTCCCAGGCAGCCAAAAACAGACCTCTTGATCAGCCCCCTCACATCTTTTAAAATTAAATGTTCAGCAGAACTTGAAACATTAGTAGATTAACATGTCGATACATTTTCTACATCACTGCACAAAGGTAAGCTCCAAGAATAAAATGTACTGTTTAGGTAATTTTAAACAGATATAAAAATTATAGGTAGAAACAGAACGTGGCATAACTCTAAAAAGATCTTTCTACTTTGGAACTGAGGCTTTAGTTATTCATGGGCTCCAGATCTGAGTTCTAACAGATTCTTCAACACCAAAATTACAGGCTGCAATTGGGCTCCCTCAAAATTCCTAGGTGAAGTCCCAGGGCTCCAGAATGTCCCTGTATTAGGAGACAGAGGTAATCATACAGGTGATTACTTTAATGTAAGTCATCAGAGTGAGCCTTCATTCAACTTGACTGTTGTCCTAATGAGAAGAGATCATGGCAGATCCAGACAGAGGCAAAAACTCAGAGAAGATCATCTTGAAACCCAGGAGAGAGGCCTTTGAAAAAGCCAACCTTGATCTTGAACTTGAACTTCACAATTGTGAGAAAATAAGTCTGTTCTTGAATCTACCCCTCTGTGGCCTTTTGCTACGGCAGCCCCAGTGGAGTAAGATGACATGGGGCTTCCTTGGTGTTTAGGAGCTTTGGTCAGGTCTCAAACTTCCAGTGAAGTAACCAGAGATCATCATCTGCTATATCGAGAAGAGACTGTGGTACATAAAGCCTCCATTTTCATGCTGAGAAGTGGAGAATTGGCATCTATGACAGTGGGGAAGAAAGAAATATCATAAATGTCAGCACTTTTGCGCTTTATTTTGGGCAGTGTGAAAAAGTGGCCCCTTGGGAGTCAAGGTTTGCTGTGTGAAAATAAGCACTACTGTCTCATTATTAAAATGAACTAATAACGCGCGGTGGTTGTGAGACTGAGTGTGCTAATGTCAGTGGAAACCAGCGCCATGTGTAAACTAGTTATGTAAGTGTTACGTAACAGTGTGAGGCATCCTTTCTACAGGACCCTTTATCTTTAGGTTAGAGGGGAACTAGAGGCATTTGAAACTCAGCTCCTGTTCAGATTACTGAACAGATGTGTGGATGGACCCTTACCTTTTGGAGGGACTTTTAAAACAAGGCTTCAGAAGACAGTGGAGGCCGTGGAGATAGGGTTTCTCCACGGCACAGTGAAGAATCAAAGAGCTTGGAAATTAAGCCCATGGTGACCTGTCTCTTTGTACTCTATCATAATAAAACCGTGAAAGCAATGGAATTTTCTAGCAGTGCTTCTTCCTCTATTCCATTCCACAGCAGGGGAAAAGAAGTTAAAAGTAACAGCAACTCATTGAAAATGCTTTTAAAATGCAAAAGAGCTGAAAAGAGTACAATCCTTATTTAATACCCTGCACCTTTTCCTTTATGTTCCCAGCACAGAATCTTCCCTTTGCGAAGTTGCAGATTTGAACTGGACCCCAGTTTCTCAGCCTTGGCCCTGCTGATATGTGGGGTTGGATGCGTGTTTGTCTGGGGGTGTGCTAGGTTTTGCAGGTTGCTTATGAGAACCCCTAGTCTCTACCTAGGGGATGTCAGTGTGTTCCCCTCCTCGAGTTGTGGCCACCAAACGTCTCCAGATTGTCCAGAATTGCTGGGTGGGAAAATGTTTGAGAACCGTGGCTCTAGACTGAGGGGAAGATGCTATGAGGACTCTGAGAGAAAAAACGAGAATGTGATGAATGGGTTGCTGACGATGGGAGAAAAACAAAACAAAACACAAACAAAACCATTTTTTCACTTCATATCACCTTGGTACCTTTGGTCCTTACCTTCCTTCTTTCCTCCTTGCCTTGCCCTCTTTCAGGGGCAGGAGAACTGAGAAAGACAGGGGTGCATGAGCGCGTGGCAGTGTGCACAGCGTAGGGGCCTAGACTGTGTCACTACAGGCTCCTGAATCTTATCTGGTCAGGTTGAGGGCAGAAGATCTGACTTAGAGTGAGGAAGCTGAAACTGAATCCTGCCTGTTCCTTCCAGGCCCCTCGGGTTGGTGGTTTCCCTCTGACTCTCATTTTCTCTGTTTGCTAGCGAGGAGTCTTGACTGGACACATTAAGATCTTTTCAGTAGATAATTTGTCTCTGGCTAGGTGTGGTGTCGCACGGCTGTAATCCCAGCAGCTGCAGAGGCTGAGGCAGGAGAATCACAAGTTCAACTTAGCCTCAGCAACTTAGCGAGGCCCTAAGCAAATTGGAGAGATTCTGTTTCAAAATTTAAAAACATATAAAGAGGGCTGGGGGTGTGGCTCAGTGGTTAAGTGCCCCTGGATTCAATTCCTGGCACTAAAAAAATAGTACATAAAAATTCATAAATTGTTGTTGAATTGTGATCTAAAATAACAACACAAACTCTAAATTATGTCACAATTCATTCTGGAGGGTCATTGGGGAAGACTATTTTTTTAACTCAGTTTTAATCAGTGCACTTCACTGTGATGATATAAGCCACAACTCACTGGTAGGGGGTTAAATGGAAGCAAGGATTGATAATGAAGCTTCCATCAGCACTTTGGACTTCATTTCTTTCCCTCACCATCCCTGTTATTTTATGGGGTGGTCTTCTCTGCATTCTTTAAAATCCATCATCGTGATGTTCTTCATGAATGACTCAGATCCATAGGTTTGGTTTGAAAAAGAAGTTTTATTCTTTTTGTTTGAATCTCCTGCTTTAGCTTCATTTAATCAACTGTAAGTGGTTATTTGGTGGATTTTCATATTGTCTATGTAGCATGATATAATCCAAAGAATGGTGAACTAGATAAGATTTAGAAGTGAGTTCTGATGCTGTCAGTAAATAAATATATACCGGTGTATTTTGCTCGATCTCTACTTTCTCCCTTACAAAGTACGTGGGAAGGGATATCTTCTAGCTGTGATATTTATTATGCTGGAAAGCTGTCATGGAGGTATTATGTAATGCCTTTGTTGAATGGATTAAGGAATTAATGGAATGTCACGTGTCTAAGTCCTGCACATGTCAAGCATAGCAAGGGGGCCACTCTGTTGCTACATCTGTGCCTGAAGTGCTGCTGTGCCACACGAGTGTTCCTCTTAGTGACTTTGGTGCTCATCTTGCAAAATGCTCTGTCGACCACTCAAATCAACACTGACCTGCATTAGCTGGTTTTTTTCTTCAAGATCCTACCAAAAGCTCCTGAATCACTCAAGGGTAACGTGTACTGCATGCAACATATTACATTGAAATGGCTAAAAGAAAAGCAAAATACTCCTCTTTACTCTCTTTCCATATTGATAGTCAATGGGTAGTGACTTTAGAAAAACAATCGGGAAGAACTGTATGAATCATAAGAACAAGACTTGAGAAAATGAAACTTCTGGAATTATTGTCTTCCATAATTCGACTTGCTTATCAAAACGCTTGTACGTTGGACTTGCTGTTTCATGACATGGTTTTTCCCTGATGCACTGTCTCTGGAGTTGGATTTTACAAGGATGTTTTCTGATTTATTTCTTTCACAGTAAATGGATTTCATTACTGTTACACTCAAGGTAATATTTGCATTCTTCTCTAAATACTGTCTTTTGGCAGGATTTCTTGTTCCAAATATGTTATAATAACCAAACATGCTGGTTAATTTTATTAGTGTACCGATATTTAAAGAGAAAAGAACAGTGAGAGAGAGAGAGAGAGAATCATTTTTTATTGAGTTTTTTCACATGGCTTTCGTTGCTCTGACACCTAGTTGTACGTGGTGCTGGGGTTTGAACCTGTGTACTTACACATTCCAGGAAGCGCCATAACCGCTGAGCCACCGCTCCAGCCCCCTAATGTAGCTTTTGGAAAGAAGCAAATTTCATTTGTCATTCATGAAGAGCATGAAAAATACGGTGATTTTGCAATATAAAGACTTTTTTGAAATTGGTCCTTTGAAGAATTAGATATTTACAATGACTTGCTTTTAGTATGAAAATTCATGAAACACAAATAAATTTGGTTAAATATAAATAAGAGGCTTACAGGTAGGGACATGATACATTCATTAATTCAGCAACTCAACAAAATCCATCCAAGTTCTTTTTTGTTTTTTCCATATTGCCACTCTACCAGCAAGGGTAGATTGGCTTCTGACCTCATGGTGCAAGATGGCTTTTGCGGATCCAGCTATTACCCAACAATGTCCAAGGCACCTTCCATCGCTATTGTATCTGCTCACATTTCTCACTGGCCAGTTTTGTGCTTCATGCCCATTTTTACATCATTTATTAGCCATGACATTGACCATGATTGTTATAACTTCATCAGATTCCACATAGTTACGCTAAGAGGGTTCAGCCTCTTCCAAGAGCATGATTCATACTCCCACCCACAATATCTTGAATAAAATTGAGGTTCTGTTAGAATTAAAGAAAGGAGATGGTGGTTGTTGGAAAGCAAGATCATCTGTCACACTAGTCAAAGAGGAATGTTAAATTTTGAATTTATGCATCAAATATTACTGATAATTACTTAGGACTCCTTCTATATTCACATTGCTTAAAAATAGGTAAATAGATAGATGGATAACTAGCACCTAGCTAGGTTAAAATTTATTTTGAAGATAATTCAACTTTTCGATTGAGATTAGATTTTTAAAATCTGTATTCCTTTAATTGCTTGTGTATTATCCTTTCAGATGAAAATTATTTGAAGAACATGGACTTTTTATGACTTAAGCTTTGAGTTGCATGATATCAACAGGAGAAGATAAATCTGTTCCATCGAGTTTTTCACAGAAGTTGCGAAGTAGTATTGGGACAGATGCTTCATTTATGAATACATGTGGCCCAGCAGGGTGCTTCTGTGGGCAAAGAAAAGTAGAAGTAGAAATTGGAATCGTTGCATATTGATCATGAAAGGCAACATGTATAATCTCACCTATGAGTTTTCAAACTGTGCTTCAAGAAAAAAACAAAGTTTTTAGGAGACACTTCAGGAGTTCAGTCAATGTTGTATTTTAATGTATCTTAAGCATATCTTAAAAATCTATTAAAAACTATAATAAATGTCACATACTTATGTGTATATCACATTTTACCATGTCAGAGACTGCAAACTTGTGCTAGTAGTTAACTTAGTTTGTTGGATAAACTTAATGAATAACTTCAAATATAAAGGCATAATAAGTAATTTTCCTATTCAATTATGATTAATTGCAGAAGTTCTGATTCTATGCTGGCCACATTCTTCTTAATATATCCTTACACATGTTCATGTGTGTGAAGCAGTACATATGCGACTATGGTGTACACATATCTTGTTAGTTGAATGTGAGGCAGGGTTTGGGGACTTTGTGGCACATTGTAGCCTCTGTGCACATCACAAAAGTATCACAAGTTAGGTGGTTTTGTGCTTTTTTTAGAGTTCAGGTGCTTTTGTGTTTATGATGTATTAGTCTGTTATGGCTGCCATGAAAATTACCATATACTAGATGGTTTAAACAAGAAAGTCAGTATTGACAGTTCTGGGGTCTGAAAGTTTGAGATCCAGGTACCAGCCTGGCCTGGTCAGGTTTGGATGAGTGCCCTCTTCCTGCCTTGTAGAAGGCTGTTCCCTTACTGGGTCCTTACATGGAGAGGGAGAGAAAAAAGCTCTCTGGTATCCCATCTTGTGTTTTGGATGGTTCTAGAAAGACAAAGGGAGGTAGAACTTGGTGTCCAATTTTGTTACCAAATCCCACAGCAAGAAGAAGAAAGAGACATAGGCACTGTGTCAGATAGGAGATATGTTAGAGTCCAGACAACTGGAGAACATGACTCCTCCCAGGTGCCATTAATTCCGTCACAAGAGACTCATCCCTATGATCCTATTGACCTCCACTTACCTCCCATAGACTCAGCTCCAAATATAATCATGTTGAAGTTTGAGGCTTTAACATATGAATCTAGGGGGCACAAAAGCATTCAATGCATAGTGGATGGCAAAGGGTTTCACTAGATGACAGATACTGTGATGATTCAGTTTTTAGAAAAAAAAATCCCATCAGTCTTCTCACAGGCCCCTGGACCAATGGAATTGAAAAATATTATGATTGCCAGGCAAACTGTTTAAAAACAATTGTCTTTCATGTCTTACTTGAATAATTTGGGATTTCTCCAGTTCTCAACAATTAAAATAGAAATACACTGGAAAAACAGAAGGAAGACAGTATTATTTCAAAGTTTTATGTGAATATGGACTTTATTCTCATTTACCTGCTTTATAGTTATCATACTTGTGCAATCAACTTATATTAATGAAATATAATTTAATCATGATTTCTTTTAGAATAAGCCATTCAGGGTGGAATCCTCTTGTTATCAAATGTTTTAGAAGAATAATCATGGAAAATGATGGATGTAATGGAACATATGTTTGACTTGGATTATTTTATTCCTTACTCATAACATACATGGTGGGTGATGGCATGGTTATAGGACTTGAGAGCATTTCTCATGACAATCTGGATCATTCTACTTATGCAGGAAACTATATAACAATAAACAGTGATACCTTAGGTAGCCTAGGAGGTCCTGTGGAATCCATGAACTCAGAGGTTCTAGGTGTGACAGCCAAGTCGAAGAGCTGTGAAGGTCATCCAGGCCAGATGCTCAAGGATCTGGGAGGAGCCATGTGCCCTCTTGCTGGCTGGACTCTGCAAGAACATCTCTGCAATCTAACACAATGTCTATTTCTCCTTCTCTCCCTCCTTGCTATGGGATTTGACAACAACACTGGACACCAGAACCTACCTCCCTCTGTTTTTCTAGACCATCTAAAATATTACCATCATGTGGACCTTTAGACTCCACCTCCTTGTGATTTCTATTCCCAGAAGAAAAAATCTCATTTTGCCTTTGTTGTTGTTGTTGTTTCTGCTGTTGGCAGAGGTCTGAAATAGCGTATTTTGGGTTTACAATAATTTTGAAGACAGTTTGATTCTATGAAGGCAGTAGAAACATGGATTATTAAAATTTTAATATTTAAAGCTGATTGTCAAATTTAGGTATTACTGGGTAAATATAAACTTACTTGTGTTTCCATTCAATGAGTTGATTTCAATAATTTTAATGTGTAAGATGAAAAATAGGTATAATTTTTCTTCCTGGGAGAGTGTGGATTGGCAATATTTTACTAGATGGCCATAATTAGCCATAATTAGAATTTTCACCATTCTCTCCTAGTTTCTCTTATTACTATTATAATTCACTAATAACGATATAATTTACTAACATATATAATATATAGTACAATGTGTATGTTATGTTACATATATATGTAAGTAGAAAATACTGTACAGAAGGGGTGCTACTTCCTGTACCACATGGTAACAGTCCCTCAGCCCCTCACCTGGGAAAACTATGGTTACTAAATAAATCCTATGGGACAAAGCACTTGAAAGCATCCAATGCAGAAGCTCTACACCTAGGCTTAGGTTTAGAGATAAGCTCTTTCTTGAGAAGGATGCTTGCAGCTGTGAACTCTCGTCAATGAGACAACAACAGGGTATCAGGTACACTGGCATTTCCTATAGACTTGTTCTTGGATGGCAATGAACCATGGTGACATCTCAAGTAGACATCAGGATCAGAGAGACAAGATCTGGATCAGGACAGGAAACACATTGCAACTGGAGGAAACCCTTTGCAGAAGGTGTCAGATTTGTTTTAAGAGGACAATTTTAAGAAGAGTAAAAATATGCATTTTTTAAAAAGCAAACATGGGGAGAGATTAGGCTTGAGTGAGTCTATGAAAATCTCCTGGCTCATTACCTTTAAAATTTGCATTTTTGAGACATCTCAGTAAAATGAAGGGAGTCTGTATTTTGATACATCCTTGGTGAACTAGTAATGGGAAATTTGAATACCTTGTGAACTAGTAATGGGAAATTCCAGGGGGCAATCAGGACCTGAGAGGCATGGGAACTACTGCTGGTCACTTTTATCCAGTTCACGGGGGCATTTTCACCTGGGTGTCCAACATTGAGTGATGCCATTTGCCTAACTGCCCTCTCTCTGTCTTTAAAGGCATCTCAGTAAAATTTGCTCTCTGCTTTCGTTCTGTTTCCAGAATGTTCATGTGCTCTAGAAAGGCTCTCTTACTTCTAAAGCATCTGAAAGCAAATTAATGGCATGATCAAAGCTGATCACAGTATTTAGTATTAGTCAGATATCTGGAGTGACAAGACTGGGAACTATTCATGTACTCTGGAGAAGTTGTTTTTTCTTTCTGTTCTTTTTAAGCAGCGAAACAGCTGTTGAAGATGGAGGTATTCTGCAGGCGTGACTCAAGTACATTATTGTGTGAAGACAGCAACCAAACCATGTCCTATTTTTACCACACTGCTACATTTGCTAGGAAGAGTTGCAGCACATACCTGATATTTACAAGATGCAGACTCGGTGCTGTGAACCGTGTTGTGCTTGATTTTAGCAGAAAATTACTCCAACGATTCTAACTGGGTTCTAGCAAATACGAACATTTTTGCCAAGTTGTAGCATTTTGCCATGTAGCTGTAGAAATATTTATGAGTTGGCTTATTCTCCAATAACCACTTAATTTCAATAATTTTATTTCCATCTACATTGTCACGAATCCTGGATGGTTCGTATTCCCTTCAAGCAGGCATACTAATTTTTTTTTTTTGAGAGGATAAGGGAACAGAACGAAATGGCACATGGTTAAGTATGAATATGTTTTGATTTTTCTTCTCAGACTTAAAGAAAACATGCATATCTACATATCTTAACTCAGTCACTGTTCCAAATATGGAATTTTGTCATTTTTAAGAGCTTTTTCCCCTAAAGCAGCCTTATCTGTGCCCTCTAGTGGTGGATGCATAAATTTATGCAGTAACTAGAAAAAGCTGACTTTCTTTTTTTTTGCTTTCAGTACATGATTCAGCATCCAGATACCTAAATAATGTCATCCCATATGTATGCAGAAAGAAAAATCTTACATAATTGAGCTTAGTATATTTTCCAAATGCATCAAAATAATGTGCTGAAAAATGAAGCCCACCACTTAGACAGTTACATAAAGATTCTTAGATGGCAAAGGTATTTTCTCATGATTTTTATGGTCCATTTATTCAGAAAAATGTTAATTTCTGAGGAGAAGGAGGCACAGTTTCCACAGATGTGTTTTCTCTTCTTGGAATCTGTTTTATGAAAACCCTTCCAAAGTGCTGCTCTGATCCACAACTGTCCCTCGGTTTGTATTGAAGAGTATCATTGCAAAGCTGCAGGAGGAGACGATCTTGTTTAACACAGCAACAACTGATTCTGATAGAGAGTGCCCAGAGAGAAGTGAACCCTGCCCTTGGGTGGGTCTGCTGGGTGGCTGCCTACCAAATTGTTTTTCTTCCTCGTCAAACAGACATTGCCTTCTATAACACATCCATTTTTCTTATATGACCAAAGTTGATTTGGCCAAAAATAGACTCTTCCTTATCCAGACCAAGCTGATGAAAATCTTCCCTGGGATGAAGTCTGAGAGAGGAAATCATTTCCTAGTCCTCTAGTACATATATTTTAGAAATCTTGGTGGCCATGTTTACTTCTAGGTTTTGATGACACACAGTGAGTCAAATATGGGGAAGAACATTTGGGTTGTGTCCAGGCCCCTATTTCCTATTTCTGCCAATGCAAACCTGTCTGCCCGCTTGGCTGTATAATCCATCCTTGGATTTGATAATCCAATGAATTCTCAGTTTTCTTAGGTTAATTTGAGTTTGAACTTGTTTCCTTCCACTGTTTTCCAGCTAACACAAAATACTACAGGGGATGCTGGACATGCGTTACAGTTTTTCTCCTAACCCAAAGCATAGGTTGAAAGATTACAGAGAGGTCTCCGGCAGGGTTCCCCTCACAACAGGGGTCAGGAAGTTCAGTTCTGCTACTTTACCCTATTTAGGAGCATCGGGTCCCTTTGCTGAGCTGCCTCAAGTCTCCCTCTCTGCTTCTATCTATCAAATCTAGGTAATCCTAAATCATAAGCACACTAGCATTCATTCATAGCAAAGTGTTATCTCCTACAGGTGATTTCCAGCCTTTCATCTCTAAACTTGGGAAATGATAAAGCTTTTCTCCTTTTGAAGTAACTTTGAAAAAGTGTGAGGGAGGGAAAGTATAAAGATCTCTGGGTGAGTTGACCACACATTTCCCTTTTTCTGAGATCATCCAACATCTAACATTGTATCTAGTTCATGGACAGGACCTAATTAGTTTTACAGACATGTAATAGCAAAACTAGTTGGCTATTTATTGTTTACTGTATTCAGAAATTGGGCATTTATTAAGTTTTATTTGTATCTTTTAAATTTACAACAACTTTTGATTTTTCTCCTTCTTACCCCCATTATAAATGAGCAAAGTTGGAGAATTTGCTCAAGACCACACAACTAATAAGCTGTGCTATCTCCAAATATTTACACTGTCCCTGTTTTCCTCCAAAGCCCCATGCATGGATAAGTGGTCACTGTAGAAGAGTGTCAAGGAGTTTGACCTAAAGCTGCCGCTGTAAACTTGATGTTACTTTAGTATTCACGCATAATGAAATTCATATGAAACTTTCACTCCACCGTGTTCAATACAGGACAAGTACATTAGAATGAAGATTTTAAAGTATATTAGACACTGTTGGGAGGCAGCCATGCTTATCCTGGCTTTGTTTATAGCAGGCTGTCAGACTGAGAGATTGGATGGAAGAAGTCCAGACAGCTGTCCAGCCCCAAGCACCGACCTGCTGGAAGCTTCTTGGGACAGAAGCTTCCCAGTCTTCCTTTATTTCCTCACATAACGAACTACTCTTTGATTGTCTCACATCTCTGACTCTGGAATTGAGAGCCAATTCTGGGTTCCTCTCCTTCCATCTTTAACCAGAACCATCTCTTCCTTTCTATTCCCTTGATGGAAATCAAGTTCTCAAAGTGGTGTCAGTCTTGGAACATGCAAGGTAATGAAAGGATACAACTTCTTAACTCTTTTATAACCACTTTGGTATGCATTTCATGTTTTATTTCTAATCTTCATGGCAGCCCTATAAAGTATGATATTTTTCATTTTGTAGCTGAGGAAACAGACTCAGAGGAACTATGAGTTTTCAAACATCTGCAAGCTCCGATGCAGAAGAGCCAAGTTTCTCACTCAGGTGTGATAACCATGGGGACTGTATTGCCTTGATAATAGTACCACCTCTGCCTTCAATAAAGACTGCAGGTATACTTGGGTGTATTGCATAGATGGGGCACACAGCCTGTCACATGGAATTCTGTTAAAGGGCAAGAAGAACTATGATCTTTGTCTTACAATGTATTTAGTGATTGATAATTAAAGAGTACATGGTACTCAGGAAAATTGTAGGTTTTAAATTTGGTAATAGATCCTTGAGCGACTACATAGTAAGAATTGAAATGCTAAAAAGTGATTTTATTATATAAAGACAATGCCAATAATTACAATCATTTATGTAAGCTGCTATTTATGAACAACTTCAATGCCATGTGATAGATATGTTTACAGAGTGGCACAAGCCACCCTTGGATTTATTGCTAGAATTTATCGCCTTTGAAATATGTCCAACTCATTCTCTTCAAAAGCAAGTAGCATCTTTGTCCTCTGACTTGTCAGGGAGCAGAGGGCCTGCCTCAGTCAACAGGGCATTAGAGCGTCCTCTCAGCACACCCAGCACTCTGCTGGCCTCCCTCCTGCTGTCCACCCTCTGCCCTCCAGCTCTGCACTCCCCTCTCCATGGAAACACATAGGTTCTTTGCCTTAATTCCCATATCAAAGTGATAGTGAGAAGTTATGGAAGTGGCGGGCGATAATGGCAGTGGAGGACAATGGCAAGGACCGCACACAGCTTTCACCTCCTCAGGACTTGCCTCTGCATGGCAAGGGCAGCCCACTCTCTGCCTTAAGGCTCCCAGTACATCAGAGTCTGCGCCAGCCCGCAGTCTCAAGCATGGGGCAAGTGCTTCCTCCCCCATCAGCCTAACTGACGGCTACCTCCTGGGTTACCACCTCCTATTCCAGGACTCAGTCAGTATTTCATTGATTGGCAATGAGAGATCATTTCTTTTTCAGGCTAAGCCTCACCCACTTGAAGAATGTGACCTAACCTGTGGCCTCCAACACAATAGGACAACATCTGTTCCCTAAAGTTTCTGTTATTGAAGTGTACAGATGTTTGATGATTATAAATTCATTTAGCAAACCAAGACATTCTAAGAGTGAAATGAGAAGCTTCCTATCATTATGCCAGAAGAGTAAACAAACACTGGGGATGCTTCCCTCTACAAATTTGCAATAGACAGTCCAGGACAAACTGCATGGTTTGTACCAAGCTTTGGTCCATTCCTTTCCAAAATTATTGGATCTAGACTTATTAAGAATGCATCAAACATATGACCAAACATCTTGGTTGCATATTATTTTATTATTATGGAATGATCCAAAACTTAGGCATGAATGAACAGTGTCCAGATTTTTGACTCAAAATGTTTTATGTGATTATCCAGAGTTTATCTCCACAGGGTAAAGTTGCATCTAATTTTCTGAACACAGTCAACACATTTGGCCATAAATGTGTTTAACCTTTGTTTATCATCTTGATTTGATTGCGAAGAGGGATAGGGGTCTGAGGTGAGGTTTTTTCAGTTAAATATGTTGTGACCACTGGAAAGACAATTAGAAAGCCACATTTGGGAAACAATGGGAAACAGACAGAAATGCAAAAGGAGTGAGAATGTGACGTGTCAGCTCGGGCCAGCAAGAGAGCCACGCTACATCCAAATGAGGCACAGTTCAGAAGTGACCTCATCGTGGCTCTGAAATATGACGGGCAGAATGGCTCAGTTTCAGACTCATCTCATTAGCCAAACTCTGTGAACTCTGACTAAATAGTCCAACAGCTGTCAACCCTGCCTTGATAAGAGCGCCACATCTGGTCCAAGTGAGGCAGACGAAGGGAATGCTTCCGGGTCACTATAACACATATGGTAAAGGACGATTATCTTTTTTTTTCCAAATTGAAAACAGTAAATTTGTATATTAATATTAATTATCATTTGCATTGTTTCCTATGTTCAAGCATGGGAACTCACTTAGTCAAGCTCAGTCTTTTGCTTATAATTTACTGATTTAATCTGTGGGCTGCTTCATAGCGAGGCATGCTGCCTATGTTGGTCCTAGGAGAACTCATTCCTCCAAGAGGACCATTCTGGTTGCTATAGTGCTGTTTTGCAATTAAAGCTTTTTGAATAAGAGCTCATTTTCAAAGCAATGCTGTGGGTGTATTGGAGCTGATTGTTTTTGCTGTTTTTTTTTGTTGTTGTTAGTATGGGAGACACAATAGCATAGCAGTCATGAGCTCAAACTTGTAATGAGACTAATTAAAGGTTGGCCTTTAATTCTGTCACCTAGTGTGTGATCTTGGACATTCCACTTAAGCTCTCTGTGCCTCAGTTTCTCCATCTATAAAGTAGAGAGAACTTTGGAAATAAGAGTGCCTACTTCACAAGGAGTCTGTGAAGATTACATGAGTTGAAACACAGACAGTGGTTACACCTGTACTTGGCATCTAACAAGAGAATGGTAAATATCTGCTATCAGTTTTGCATTCAGATGTTCATTCTATTTTCATTGTCATGGTGGAGAACGATGTAGCATGGAACATTGAATAATTGTCATCGCCTAAAATGTTCTAGGTTATACTGTATTTCCTGTTTGGAGATCTTGCTTCCTTTGGAGGAATACTCTACAGCTCTGCAAAGCAGATGCATCGAAACATGTAAAGTAGGTGAAAAGATTTATAGCCAAATTCTTATGTAAAGTCCCCCTGGGACTGAGTTTAGGATCCCACATGTAGGCAAGGATCTGATAGAGGCAATCTTCCAAGTCTCACGGACTCTGCTGCACAGCTGGCACCCCAAGTCCTTGTAATTTGCTCATTTTTAACTGCCTCCATGCTATTTGTAACAAAAACAACCAATTAAAGGCATTGTGATGAAAATTCTGAAGCTAACTCTCGTAGAGTTATCTTCTAATTTCTTTCCTACAGTTGTGATATTTGTCCATATGGCAGCTAGCGGCTGAATGCTGTTGATTTTTTTTTTTTCAGTGCAAGTAGACTTAGTTTTATATGAGTGGCTTGATACAGGTCTCAGTTGGGACAGATGGAAAGATTTTAAGAGGAGACAATGTCATGTTCATCAAGAGGGTTGTCATGGTTTTCTGTTGTGTGTGCAGACAGTTTCTAGAAATCTTCTGTGATTCCATAGTTTAAGGCAACTTTAGCTCTTTCCCCTAATGTGTGATCTTGGACACACTATGTAATTCTCTGTGTCTCAGTTCTCCTTACAGGGTCACTGTGAAGATTGTGTGATTTGAAATACACGTACTTGGAGTGTTAATCGCTATGTGGTACACTGAAGAGGTTTGAGCTTTGGGATTTAGAAATGACCAGGGGACAGTTGAACCAATATAGACTTTTTTGTTGGTTAATTTAAAAATCCTTAATTTAAGCCACCTTAAAAATGGATAGCCAGCAGGTACATAGCTTTGAATTTCTCCCTTCTAGTTGTTATTTCATTCATCACTAATGGCATTCATATTTTTATATTGTTAAATTTCAGCATCATGCCACAGGCATATAATAGCAATTAGTCCTGCTTGTCATTTGAGTGTTTCAGAAACCCACTTGTCAGTTTACACTGTGAGTTCTTTCCTCTCAATCTCTACACCTACGTGGCTAAGATTCCTAACTCTATTATGTGAAAAGACACAAGTCCTCAGACAAGCTAAATAATATTTGTGGGCCATGATTATTTTCGGCGCTGACACCATGGAGCATACACATGTGTGGCGATGCCAACATAGCATCTCCCAATGTGGGCAGACGTGTGCCTGCATCATCTTCTTGGGCACATTGAAGAACAGTTCTCGGGTTTGGCCCAGTGATGCTATTTGGAGATTATCTTTCCCAAGCACTGCAAAGCAGGAGGGGAGGCAGGAGAGGCATCCGAAATAACTCAGGGCTCTGTTGGACCCAGTTCCCTCTCACTGACTATGATCTTCTTCTTCTTCTTCTTTTTTTTTTTAAAGAGAGAGAGAGAAAGACAGAATCAATTTTTACGTAGTTTTTTATGTAGCTTTTGTTGCTCACTTGGTTGTATACATGGTGCTGGGGTTTAAACCCACATACTCGCGCATGGCAAGCAAGCGCCATAACTGCTGAGCCACAGCTCCAGTCCCTGTGTCCTTCTTTAGAAAGTGTGGCACCTGCATATTTTTTTTCCGCTTGCTTATTTGTGCTCAATAGTCAATGTCTACCCCAGTGCCATGTCAAAGGTGTGTATACAACATGTGAGTATTAGTGCACAAGAAGAAAGATGAAAAAATAAATGTAAGCTCTTTTGGCCATTGATTATGATTTTTGCCATTTCAAACATTTGCTTAGTCGGTGTGTTTTTCAGAAAGAGACCAAAGAAAGTGAAGTGGGCTGACCTCCCCAGAATACACAGTGGGGAAACGTCAGCAGTCCACTCCCTGGGCGTGCACAGCAGGCTCGTGATGGCAGAGGCTACTGTGGCCAGCTCTGCTGTGGCAGCTACACTTATGCTCTTAACCAGGCCAAATGAAAGGGCTCACTAAGCAATGTACCTTGTTTTAGTCAGTTGTCAGTGAAAAACTAATTTATCAAAAATGTGAGACTGTTTACGTAGATTTTTCAACTCAGTGCATCACGATCCATACATCAGAATGGGTAGTTATCACTTTCCTTGAGAAATGCTGCCTCCTCCATTTCTATTGCTATGTGAGTCTCTTTATGTGTTATTCTTCATAGAAAGTCTTTCAGCACATAAACATATGGTCCTCGTGGTGCGTTTCTATAATCCACATACCCATACACACTCACAAACACATTACAGAGAACTGGTGTGACCTGGTCTCAACTACAGCCCATGTCACTAAGACTTTCAAAAGTCTCATGGCCTTTCATGTCTTACGGTGTAAGCAACATTTTATATACACTTTTTATATGCATACTTGTTTATTTAGGAGAAGCTACTTCAACCCTATCAAATTCTTCTAAATTTATGTGACAACTATGATCAAAGAGCTGTTTAATACAGTTGGCAGGATTAAAATCAGTGCAGGCATAGAACCATGAGTGTAAAAAATAATTATTTAAAATATCTCTTCCATTAAAATAGTATAGTGCAATTGTTGGTGAAAAATAAACGTATTGATGGTAGAAAATAACCGTCAGCCATCCATTCCAACCGTAATTGCAGGAGCTAGAAGGAAAAGCCTTCCATGCTCATGGTTTTGATAGCAGATATTTTGAAGCTCCTGCTGGCTTTGTTTCCAGGGGTAAATGCAGCTGCTCAAATGGAAATGTATTCAGGTCAACAAAACACCTGAAAGTCTTTCTGACAGTGCTATGAAATGTTCACTGGTCCCTTTTAGATTCAAATGAAAGGGAAATAGTGTTATCTTAAGTCAAATTTAAACCCTTTAAAGAGATAGAAAGCTGCTTTTAACTTTTTCCTTCTATAATTTTTTTAAGATTAAAAAATTAATTGACAATAATTGTACACACTAGTGGGGTCCTGTGTGATCCTTCTGTGTACATTCATAGTGTATAGTGATCAGATCAGGGTGCTTTGAATGAAGACCTTTTGAGCAGCTGCACTTTCCTCTGTCTTTCATCTTTAGCTTGGTCCTCTGATTGAACTAGTCTCACCTCCAATTCAATAGCACTGTATTAAAAATGATGTTTGCAAGGTCTTGAATTACCCCCCTCTAATTTTTACTATGATTATTTTCCCTACTGTGCATATAAAATATCCTAAAATACATCAATATTCATATTTTGTGCACATACATTTTCAATTTGCAGCAGTTGTATTGCTCTAGAATAGTTTTTGTCTCCTCTTCTTTCAATGATGTATGTTGATGTTCTCCCCATGATGTTTCTCCATCAGTATACTCTACAATTCCTTTCCCTTGTGATGGCCTCTGGTGCTCTAGCTAATGCCCAGTGTCACTTAGAAAGAAGACCATGACAAAAAAGCTCTCTGGGGTCAGAAGAGCTAGAATGAGCATTTTACAAAAACACAACTACATCAGTATTTATAGCAGCTCAATTTACAATAGCTAAATTATAGAACCAACCCAGATGCCCCTCACTGGATGCATGGATCCCAAAAGTGTGCTATATATACATATACAATGGGGTTCTACTCAGCTATTAGAAAGAATGAGGGGCTGGAGCTGTGGCTCAGTGGTTTCAGCGCTTGCCTGGCAAGCATGAGGACCCGGGTTCAAACCCCAGCAGCACGTACACATCTAAGTGTTGGAGCAACTAAGGCCATGTGAAAAACTAAATAAAGTTGTTTGTCTCTTTTTCTGTCTCTCTCACTGTCCCTCTCTCTTTAAAAAAAAAAAAAGAAAAAAGAATGATATCATGGCTTTTGCAGATAAGTGGATAGAAATGGAAAAAAATCATGCTGAGTGAAATAAGTCAAACAGACTTAATGGTCAAATGTTTACTCTATCTGAATAAGCTGGAGTAAAACCAAGGATAGGGTGTAAGTTAATCAAGTTTGTTTACTATACATACCAAATTTGAAGTAACACATAATCTGGGGAAACTATAGCTAAGGAGCGGGAAGAGGGTGGGAACAGGAGACAGGGAGGGTGGAGAGGGAGGGAAAAAGGGGGTTATTAATTCTGTATGGTACACTTGACTTCCCGCAGAAGCCAAACAGTATACAAGCAGGCATTTAAATCTTGAAAATTCAAAAATTAAAGTACGTGTATATGGACATTTGTATATATAACGGGAGAATTATATTGCAGAACAGAGTGTGGACAAACTGGGGTAGATACTGGATAATAGTCAGGCTCAAGTTCCATTATTACATGTACATATGTGAATGTGCAGGAACAAATCCCTTCAGTATGTGAGAACATGCTGAAACAATCATAATAAAAATGAATGAAAAAAAAGAACTCTCTGGGGTATGTACCCTGAGTAAGACTGGTCTGTCTTAAAACATCCAAATTCTCAATTATCTAGATCCTTCCACTTTGGCCCGAATGGCTTACAACCTTGTACATAAAAGGTTTTGATTCCTCACAACTTTATGGACAATTGGTAACACTGAATTTTCTGATTTCTACCATTCTGAGGGTTCTTGTGTGTTATTTCATCATTTCTCATTGTTGGGTTTTGTGTTCTGTGATTACCCGTGAGCTCGAATATTTAGTTCTGTCTGAAGTTTGGAGACAGAAGGCAGGTGAGGAGTGTAGTCTCTCTGAGCCTAGATCTTGCTTGAGGTTCAGAAACCATCCACAAAAGCAATCAGGCAACTAACTACCTCTGTAACCCCCGGCATTACATCACTTGAAAGTATGATGGTTGAGTTTGACCAACACTTCATAAAGAAAATGGGATTTGAATGAATCCGTTTAGGATGGTTTGGAGAAGAAAAACACTGATTACAGCCTAATAACGTGAATGAGATCATGCAGGTGAAAAACACTGATTACAGCCTAATAACGTGAATGAGATCATGCAGGTGAACATCCGAGCGAATGTCCGAGGGGTCTTCTCTAGACCAGCCCTGGAGGGTGGAGTATTACCATAGGAGGCAATGTGAGTGCCCTTGAGAGGGAGGCAGCCACACTACAGGGAGCACCAGAAGCTTTCCTTTGGGCTAATGTCAATCATTGGGAGCTATGTTTGGTTCCTTCACGCAAGAACAGCTGTGGATAGAAATTTAACTTTCTTTACCTCTTTGGTTTAAAATGACAACTAGTCGTATGATGGATTTCCACAATGGCACAGGGGATATTTGACAAACAGCAAGAACACCAGTCTTATATTCCAATTCATCAGCTGAAGATTTAGCCTTCATTGTCTGCCATGTGGGGCAGAAACATAAAAGGAGGCCAAGGAAAGAGCCCGTATTTATATGGGGATGCCAGGAACACTATTGCTGAAGAATTTTGCTTTTAATTTCATTTAGTTTCAGGCTACTCTCTTTCGATGTGTTGATTGTCCACAAGGCAAAAACACACCAGTTTTGCTTGATATTTCTTAATTTGGCAGAAGTTCTACTGAATCAGCAGAGAATGGGGCACATGCCATCCACTGTTCTGGGGCAGGGTTTATCTTCTCTGCACCTTTCCAAGAAACAGTCTCTAAGCATTTGCTCTGAAATTGCAGTCCAGGCACAGTCCACTGTACCTGGACTGCAATCATGGGGCCAACAGGGGCCTGTCCTCCTGTCCTTCCCTCAGTGCCTTAGACATCGCATGCATTCAGCCCTTTTCCCACTTTGACAACTAAGATCAAGAAAGGTGGATCCAGCAAGTAGCAAGACCCTGTCTCAAAATTTAAAAAAAAAATGGGGCTGGGATGTGGCTCAGTGGTTAAGCACCCCCACGTTCAATCCCTGGTACTAAAAAAACAAACAAACAAAAAAAAACCCAGGTGAATATGATGACTTTCACTTGCAGCCTAATTTCCTTTATAATTTCTTTACTTTTTTTCTTGTTTCCTGTTTGTGCTAGGTAGAATAATGCTCCCCAAATGTAAGCATGATGCAGCTTCCCAAACATGTGAATGTGTTCACTTACATGGCCAAGGGGAATTAAATTTGTAGATAGAATTAAGGCTGCTAATCACCTGACCTAAAAATAGGGAGGTTAGCCTGGGTCACGCAGGTGGGCCCAACCTATATCACAAGATCCTTAGTAGTGGAAGAGGGAGGCAGAAGAGGAGGTGACCACCCTTTCTGACAGGGGAGGAAGAGAAGGCCGTAAGCAAATAATGCTCATGATCTCTGGGATCTGGGAAAGTAAAGAAAAGCATTTTTTTCCCCTAGAGCTACCATGAGGAGGACAGCCCCACAGATACCTGACGTTTAGCCCAGTGAGACTCATGTTTGAATTTCTACCTTCCTAAAAGGCAAAATAATAAATTTATATAGCTTTAAGCTACTAAGTTTGTAGTAATTTGTTATAGGAGTAAGAAGAAACTATATAAATACTCCATTGCTTTGGGGGGGCAAGTAAAACATAATTTATAACCCAGTAAAATAGATCTGAAATGAGGAACTTCAGTTTAAAGTTTGTTCCTTAATTCTTCATCGGTGATTCTTTATTGAATACATTGCTCTGGTATCTTCCCAAAGAACAACTAACACCTATAGCTAATGAGGGATTGAGGAATGCAAATACTTATGTTATATGTGTTCCTTTATTGATGTCAGATGCAGACAGAAATCTATACAAATGGAGGAATTTTATTATTAATACACTCTAAATTTTGGTAGAAGGATACAATTTATGCCAGGTACAGAGTTCTTATGCTATGTGGAATTCTTCAAGGAGATATAGAATTATATCACAATGAAATTATTAATGAACTTCTCTGCTTCAATGTTTAATCAATGTCCCCAGAAATCAATTCAACACAGAGTGAACAAGCTCCTTAAACAGGGGTTATAATTCTCAGAGTGTAAGAGAACAGCATTAACAGAAGCCTGCCAGTGGCCAGAGAGAATGCCATTAACCACTTCCTAGTGAATCAGGTCCCTTTAGCAGATTCCCCTGGCTTTTCCACACACATTCACCATGTTTTCTCTGTTCTCCTTTGTCTCTTAGAGGCTGTGAATCTGGAATGTTAACACATGGTCCTGGGAGAGGGAGTGTGGGTTTTCCCTAAATAAGCTCTCACACTGGGGTGAGTCTGATTCATCTTTATTAAAAAGCCCAATAAATTTGATTGTTTAGAACTAATTCATACTTTTTTCAGTAGAGCATGGGTCTACAGCCCCATGGGATTGTGGAATAAGCTTTATCTTTCTGTTAACATCAACTCTTCTGTGAGTAGGGGTGTCTCCTACCTTTGCTTGGCCAGCCCTCTTGTCAGACAGGCACGTTTGTCCATCTCAGTTTGGAGACCAAAGATCCTGAATGGCTGCCATCCTTGTGAGAGAGTAAGTGTTTCTGATTATTCTTTTAATTACAAACAATTATTGAGATCTCAGTCCAGGCTACTCGTCAAGGGATCCAACCTCTTAACAACCTTATCAGTTAGTGTTCCTGTAGTCATCATTTTTACAGGCAAGGAAACTGAGACATAGAGAAGTTCATCAATTTGCTCAAGATTCCCTTGTTAGTCAGGGTCGGGGATCAGTAGTCAGCACCACGTGTAAAGATTGCACTGTGACCTGGAACCAACACCTCTCTGCAGGAGCTGAGGGAGGAGTGATCTCAAGGACTTCTGCTCTCTGAGTGAGGGTGCAGGTGCTTCCTCCCCACTGAAAATGAGATGGAGGAGGAAGCACTGACAGAGCCAGCAGAAGCGAGGTCTTGCCTTGGGGAGTCTTGCATAGCCATGACAGCTGACTGCTGAGACCACACATGGTAACAGGACAGAAAGATCATGATTACTTTGTCTCATGGCTTCGTTGACTATTTTATGGCAAACATTATACTTTGTATATTTACTTTAGTTTTCCCTTCATTTAAGTTGTTGGCACTGCTCTGTGGTGAAGGAATTTCTTCCATTTTGCCTTTCCTGTAAGGCATCTCAGATCAACCAGCATTTCACGAATTTCACACTTGTAACAAAAGGAAGATGTTTATGAAATTCAATGACTTTTAAAAATTTGTGACTCTCTTGTTGTTTATCATAGTTCTAAATGTAGAGAAAAGTTATACTAAGGATTCTTGAGATCTGATTTTCTTCCTTAGGATTGAAAGCTATTAAGGATGAGGTAAGACCGTGGACTTTGGGAACATGGGAGTCAAAGCCTTGCTCTTTTAACTTATTCTGTGACTTTGGAAAAATTCTTTGGTTTTTCAAAGACTTGATTTACACATCACTTGTAAAGTGGAAGTGATAATAATAAATTGGATTGTAGATTTATTGAGAAGTTAAAATAATGTATATAAAATACTTAGTTTAATACTTAGGATGAAGACATTATTTCATTAATATGTTTCATATTTTATTTATTTTTGTTCCCATTTACTTATCTTTATTCTTAAGAGACAAATGAAATTTCATTTAATAGAAAAAATAAATTTATAGGTAGGAAACAGTCTCAGTATTACATATTTTGAGGGCTGAGTGGACAGGCAGCCTCATGTGATGGAAGTCCTGAGCAAATCATGAGGAAGAAAGTTCCAGGGTGGACTCTGCAGTTAATTCATCTGTTACCTGTAGCAAATCACTCCCATCACTGGGACCCTGATTCTGCCTATTACAAGACAACAGTCAAATCTTGGATTATTCCATGAGACAGGATTTTTCTATCCAAACCTGTCTATCCCTCATGGAAAAATGGCTGGACCTTTTTTAGTGTCAGTTTCCTCATTGATAAAATGAGGTTAATGTGGTAACAGCACAGAGATGTTGAGAAAATTAGATGAGGTGCTGGCATATGGACAATACTCAGTTAGATATTTGTTTATATTGTTATGAGTATGAATGAATAGGTAACAAATCCTACTGTGATGTATTATCATAATTCACCAAGAAAATTTAGGAAAAAGTTAGGCATTTGTATTAATGTGATTATTGGTGCTAGTTTACTATTAAATTATCATCATAAAAATGGAAGTATAGTTGTGAATATGCCTTTAAACAGTTTTATGGACCCTCAGAAGATTAAACATAGAATTGGTGTATGGCCTAGCAGTTCTATTCCCAGGTCTATCCAAGGGAATTAAAAGCAGGAACTCACAACAGCTGGTTATACTCCGTGTTGATTGAAATATTATTCTCAACAGCCAAATGATACACACAACTCAAGTCCATTAACAGAAGAATAAATTTGGCATATATATACATTGAGTACTATTCAAATCATAAATGAAGTTCTGATCTATACCACAGTATGGATGAACTTTGAAAATATTATGCTATGTGAAATAATACAGATGCAAAAAGACAAATATTGTGGGATTCCACACATGACACTCCCAGAAGAGGAAAAATCATAGAGACCTGAAGGAGATTAGAGGTTCCCAGGGGCAGGTGGGAGGGGAGAATTGGGAATGTTGTTTGATGTTTAGTTTCCATTTGGCATGATGAAAAAGTTTTTGAAAAAAAGTTTTGGAAATAGTGGCAATAGTTGCATCATATTTTGTTTGTAATTAATGCCACTGAATTGTCCACTGAAAGATGCTTGGGATGGAGGGAGAGGGAAGAGCCAGTGTTTCTTTGGCTTGGATAGCCAAGTAAATGATGGTGTCCACCCATTTTAGGGGTAAGAGGAATCAAGTTTCCTTTTGTTTTGAATATCTTTCATTTCAGGGAACACCAAAAATATATTGTAGTATAGAAAGTTATCCTTGCTTTCCCCCTATGTTAATAACTGAATATTTCAATGCTTTGTGTTTTTGCTATAGACTTTGAATATGACTATATCTCAGCCTTCCCCTCTTCTTGAATTGTAATGATCTCCTGTTTGGTGGACAAAATTAATGGTGTTTTTTTTTTAAAGCTCCATCTAATTTTCCACCCTATATACTTTCCTATACTATCTTTTTGTCCCAGATGCACCCTATTGAGTCCACTGTCATTTATCCATTTTTGTCTTAGTAACCCAGTTTCTACTTTCCAATGGGACAGCATTTTAATTTTTGGCGATTGCTCATTAATATTACTTTCTCTTCTTGCCTCCCTGTATAACACATAGCTGGTTTCCAGAATTTACCTGAGGATTCACAGTTCTCATTCTTGCTTTTCGTGCTCAGATGCTTTTCATGTTGCTCCTCCTCTTTATTGTCTTTGCTCTGTTGCTATTTCCTATACCTTGGAGATTAAGAGCACAGAATCTCTTTTTAAAGCAGGTAACTCTGCATTGAACCCCAAACATACTTTGCTCCAGAGAGGAGCGCTCAATACTGCATGGCAGTGTTTCTGTTAGTAAAGATAATGTGTGTAGTTTCTAGGCCAAAACACATCCATTTAAACCATTCCTGTAAGTGGCTATTGCTATGTTTTGCCTTTTATGTGCAGGGTCTTACAGTAGCTCGTCAAAAACAAATCTGAGTTTCAAGCATGCAAGGAACTTAAAATCTGGTTAGAAGGGCATGAGACTTACCCAGATCACTTACCTTTAAAGCTGTTAATGGCATCAGCTATATTTAACACACAAACTGCTTGAAAGATGTAGAGCAACAAGAAAACAGAAAAATAATAGAATGCTGGGAAAATAAAAGAGCCGTATCTGGGGAGCTTGAGAGCATCTTGTATTTGAATTTGGGAAACTGAGCAAAACTTTGATCATCCAAGTATAAAAAAGTGTTTATTGGGCCTGGAGCCATGGCTCAGCAGTTCGAGTGCTTGCCTGACATGCACAAGGACCCAAGTTTAAACTCCAGCACCATATGTACAACTAAATGTCGGAGAAACAAAGGCCAAATAAAAAAATAAATAAAATTGATTCTCTCTTTTCTCTTTCTCCCTTTCTCTCTTAAAAAAAAGAAAGTTTATTGCCAAAACTTTTTGTCTACTCCTTGATATTTTGAATGCTAATGCCTCTTAAGAAAAATGAATTTCACTTGATTTTCCTCCCTTGATGAAGTTCTTATTGCAGTAGTATTTTATGCATTTTAATTAATCACTGTTTTTCTCTAGTATCTTCCAAATTAGTTTAATTATTGATTAACTTTGCATCCTTCCTACTCCCATTTTCCTGTCCTATGTAAATGTGGTAGCAAGCCTGAACAGTGACATAGGACCCAGCAATTCTGTTCCAGACTGGATTTGATGACTTTCAACAAGCTCTTTCATGTGTCTGAATTTTGGTTTAGATAAACCTACTGATGAATAGCACCATATGGAGGTCTTCTCTGTTAGTATTTTTATCATCTGTCTGTCCGTCTGTCCATCCATCCATCCATCTCACCATCTTTCTATAAATTCTTTGTGAATTCCACAGAGTTTAAGATCAAATCCCAGGTAGTCTGATTGTTTGAACAATGAAACATCTGGCTAAACAGATGTTTTGGTCACTTGGTATTGTTTCCAGGTAAAGAACAGACGCTGGAGTCAGAGAGCCAGATTTAAAATTCTTGCTGCTTCTGTGCTTTTGAGAAATTCTGTCAGACTTTCTGTTTAGATTCTATGAATGGAAAAAATTTGAGTATCAACCTCATAAGAGTTATTTGGAGGATTAAATGCCTTAGTAAATATGGAGCAGTTAAAATAAAACTTGGGATATTTAGTTCTTCAATCAGTATTTTTCTATCATTATTATTATTATTATTATTATTATTATTGGGAACATTTATTTTAAAACCAACTTCAAGACTCTAAGACCAAATTGTTCACTTTCCCACCAGAGAATAAATGCAAGCTAGGAGCTCTAACTAGTTTTTTCCAGTATGATGAAAGTGCTTTTGAAAATCTATGCTTTGGTTTTCATCAGTGGGAAGTGCTGTTGAACAGTCAGTCCTGGAAGGACTGAAACGTGTCCATTGGCTTTAACAACAGGGTAAAGGCGTGGTGAATGGGCATAAAGAAAGATTGGTCATGAATAGTGAGGCACTCCTGCCATCAAAGAGCTGGAAAAGAGGAAGGATGAATGTGGGTAGATGGGATCCAGGGATTTGTTGGCAGGAAGCTCTGAGATAAAAGTTTAAAGTATGTAATGAAAGTCCAAGAGGCAGGTAGGAGGGTGAAATATGGTGAGGGTTTTAAGAAGTCTGAGGAGCAATTAGGACAGCAGAAGAGAATTCTAGCTGGAGTAGTAGAAGCCCTGCTACTCGCACAAGTGGATTTAAAAAGACCAGGCTGATAAACTCCTGGGGAGCCAGCAAGTTCCTGTAGAAGGGGAAGTCCTCCGTGTATTGCAAGACATTTTGCTTGGGTGAACTTGTGAATAGACTAACTTGCTTTCTAATCCACTGCTCCTCAATACAAAACATCCCTAGGGAATAAAGCTCATGACTGTGATATATCCCACTTGCAAACAATATTTCAGTTATTAATGGCTTCTTATTTTGTCTTGGTCAATTTACATTTTATTTCACTCAGTTGAGAAATAACTTTTGATATACTCAAATAAGTTTCCCTTAGCAGAAAGTGATTTTCTCAAGCTATCCCCCCAGGGCTATGCTGATATTTCCGCTTATCTTAAATATCTTGAATTTGATGTTTAATCAATTAAGCCAAATGCAACAAAGTTTAATGAGGAGCTTGATGATATTTAGACTCCATTAGCTGTTTTCCAAACACAGGTGTTTCCACTACATTTCACCCTCCGTTCAAGGAAATACAAGTCTTATACTTAGGCATATACAAATTATACACTCTATAATATTTTCAGAGCAAAATACAAGAGTATGTAAATTAACACAAGCAAATATTCCCTCCAAGGTATTTTAACTCCGTAACACGTAATTCTCAGCAACAAAATAAGATGATAAATAAAAGCTAAATTAAAATTTTTCATGGGAAATAAGGTTCCAAGGGCTTCATTTTTTCTTCTGCCTTGAGTTCTATTATGTTTACTATAAGTAAATACTGAATCAAATTTGGATCCTTATTGCAATGTTTTAGTAATCTTCACCATTCAGGTGTGCGTCTTGCTGAGATGCGGAGCAATGGTGAAGAACATGGGACCGTTGGGCAAAGGATTCTTCCTTGACATTAAATGTTTTCAGTTCCCCTCTGACAAGACTTTGCAGCCCCAGGCACTGCCCCACAATGAGATCCCTAGTCAGCCAGAGGTGTGCTTTTGCTGTGAGAAGGGGTCAAGCCCCTCCGGGGAAGTGGGCAGTGGCAAGCAGATTCGGAATGCGCTGACTTGAGCAGATCTGCTCTTGGAAAGGATTCCCTTAAGCCATTCTGAGTACCTTGGCAAGCGTTTTTGTATACTCTGGGTATAAATTTCCTGATTCAGAGATCGCTTCTCCATGGTAGACACGTGTGACGCTGTGCTGGACTGTCAAATCTCTTTCAAGCTTTGGAATAAAGGAGACTTTTTTTTACATTTTTGTATTTTTAAAATTTTATTCAGAAATTTGTTTCTTGAACAATCAAACAAGCTTCTAATGAAATTATATATATATATATATATATATATATTCTGAAAATTAGATTTATCCCCAAGAGCCATCCCCTAATTACCCACCATTATCCCTCCCCTGCTTCCCAATACATCTCTACAAATGCCTTAGGTTGTATGATATTACACCTCATCTGCATTTAACACATGATAATAGAACTCCTTTCTCAATGGCCAGGGTCAAGCTCCAGCCTCCACAGATGTGTGAAGACATTCAACCCTTGGTTCTCTGGGTTATGCTGATTTCACTCAGCATAACTTCTTCCATTGAAAGCTGCATTTCACCATCTTTCTGGAAGAACACTTGTGAGAGGTGGGTGAGGCAGAACATCTGGGGACACACCTGTGCTGCTTCTGAAATTTTTTTCTCTTCTGGTGAAGGCACTGTTATTTGACCATGTATGTATTTTTCACTCCCCATTCCACTGGACCCCAACCTTTGAATCCCTCAGCAAAGGTCTCCCTGGCAGATACGGCCCTCTTTTAACACTGCTGACACGCTGCAAACATTATGTCCAGGATGCCGCCATGTTTGATTCACAGTTGCTGACTCTCTTCTTAGCCATGCTTTTGGGCTCTCACAGTTCCAGCTTTCCAGCCTCTGCTGTTCTCCCTACGTCTTTTCACCCAGTTGATGACTGTTTTGCTAAATGCTGTTTCCGTCCACGACTAGCCCACATCTTCCTGTGCATTTCACATTCGTGCTTATTCGCAGTTTTCCATCACACCTCTTTCTTGATGAATGTCTTCCTGGTGGGATTTTGTCTGACCATATTAAAACCACTTGACAGTGAGTTGATGAAATGGCCCCCCAGAAGGCAGCTTGGAGATTTGTGAATGGAGGTACCAGGAACTTGAAGAGCTGTCTGCAGGCCCTGGAGATGCCAGAATCTAGCAAGGTTGGGTGGCAGGAGAGTGAGGATGGAAGGGAGGGAGCAAGCACTGCACTGACATCAATGTCACATAGAAGTGTACCAACAGTACTGACCCCTGAGCCTCATCCTGCCTAACTGGGATATCTGTGGGTGGGCTGGCATCTGTAATTCTTCTAGATTTTATGATGAAAAATGTTAAAACATACAGAAAAGTTTAAAGACCAAAACAATAAATATCCTTGTGCACTGTTCAGATTCAGCAGCATTAGTGTTCTATTTGGTGTGTGTATGCATGCATGAGCATGCACACATGCACATACACATACATGTAGAAAACAAATGCATATGAGTTATATATTGATTCAAGATCCAAAGTTCATGTATTGCTTTCAGTACACACATCATTAGTCTCTCCCAATCTAAAACAGTCTCCCTGATTCTCCTCTCCTCCTCAACCAACGATACTGTCTAAGAGAACCAGCCCGTTGTCCAGCACAGTGCCCATGTTGAAGGCTGATCTGAGTGCTTGCTCAGCATCTTAATTAATTTGTTCCTCCAGGTCTCCAAAATGAGAAGTTACATCTGAATGCTTGATTGGACTTTGCTTAGTCATTTTTGGTAAGAATGTCTCATGATGATCCTATAGCAGCATAGCAGAGGCCCGTGATGTCACTATTGTTGATATGGAAGGTGCTGTGGTTTGGATGAAAAGTGTCCCCCAAAAGTTTATGTGAAACAGCCCAGGAAGGCCAAGGTGAAATGTCTGGGTTATGAGAGCTTTAACTGGATCAGTGCTAATCCCCTGACAGAATGGCAGGGTGTGGCTGGAGGAGGGGGGTCATTGGGGGCATGCCTTTGGGTAGATGTTCTGGCTCTGCTTCCTGGTGCCATGCTCCCAGCTGCTTCCCTTCACCATACTCTTCCGCAATGATATTCAGCCTCTCCTCAAACCCCAAGGAATGGAGCTCGCCTTCTGTGGACTAAGGACTCAAACCATGAGCCCCTCAAAATAAACTTTTCCTCCTAAAATTGTTCTTGTCAGGTCTTTTAGTCACAGCAGCAAAAATAGCTGACTAAAACAAAAGGTGCTCACAGCCAGGTCTCCTGGTATGAAGATAGTAACACTAAGGATGATGCTCACCTGAACCAACTCTGTTTGTTGGGGATTGTAGAACTTTATTATTAATTTATCATTTTTATACCTTTATTTGTTCATTTTAAATTTTATTGAGTAGTTGTGCTGCTGTTTGAGAGTGAACTACACTTACTCCAAAGACCACATGTTAGGTAAAACCTTTATTATCTCTTTTGACCAATTTTTAGAGTGTACTATAACAGTTACATCGGTGATTCAAAGTAAGTTTTTTTAAATATCCTTTTTTGAATAGCTATGAATTTATATATTTTATTTAGTATATGTTTTATAAAGAAATATAGCATTGTTTTGAAATTTTGTTTTCTTTTTTCAAACTAGGAAAGTGGGAATCCCTGTAAGTTCACTCATGGGCTCTCCTGAAAAGGCCCTATTCATGTTTTAGTAATTATTTGCTTTCTGGCACTAGATGTCTTGGGTTCATGTGAACTTTTCCTAATGTAGATAAACTTACATTTATTCAAGAAGTACAGGAACACTGGAGGTGGGATGGTGCCTGGTTCCCACACCTGGGTGAAAAAGGCTGTCATGGTCACTGGAATGTTATTGTTTCTAGGTCCTTTATGTTGCCAATATATTAAAAATTTATTTTTAAGTATAACAATACTTTAATATGACAGGATTTTCATGGTTTCTTACTCTCATTAACATTAATAACCTTGGCTCCTAATAATATATTTACTTAATTATTTTATTATAAATACATATACAAGTACATAAATATATATATATATAAGTATGATAACTTCAAAGTTATAATTTCAGCATTATAACTAACCATAAAACTATTGCTAAAATTTTACATCAGATTTCCTTGTGTCTTGCATAATACATAGAGTCCTATGTTAAAAACACACTTAAAACGACTGTTGTCCTATGATTAGTTACCAGTTTGGCATACAGCTATATTTACTTTTTGTGCTTACCATTTCTAACATGTAAAACATCTACCTGGCTCAAAGTCAAAATTCTGTTAAAAGGTCTGCATTGTCATTTCTTTCTCTATCTTTACTCCATTCCTGCTTCTGCATGTCAACCACGTGGATTAGTGTATGATTTATACCTCCATTGTTTCTCTAGGCAAAGGCAAACAGATATACATGGATAAACACATATATTTCTTTTTTTGTGTTCCTCGAAAAAGAATGTGCTATATACATTGCTCCACACACTGCCTCCCCGTCACTTGCACATCTCTTTTAAGAGGCTCATCCTCAGGCTCTCCCCAACCCAGTGGTGTATCCTCTCTTTCTCTGCTTGTTTAGTGAAGAGCTGCTGCAACCAGCAGCAGTTAGGTATGGGCAGCGTTGTTTCCAGACTTCTGTGATTACAATGGCCTGCTTACTTATACGCGGCTGAGCTCAGCCATTGGGGCATCCTCAGGGTGGAGTTCCATTTAGTACTTTAGAAGCTCAACAAGTGGTTCTGATATGAAGCTGGGCTGAGGATTCCTGAGATAAAGGTTAAGACTGTGAATCGGATGACTTACAGATGAGTGTTTAGGATCTCAGAGAAGCTCCTTTTCCAGGAATTGAAGGCACAGAGGAGGGTGTGAATCAGGAAGGAGTGGCACACCAGCATCAGGCTGGGGCTGCTTAAGGTGCAGGGATGGGGACAGGGGACTGGTGGAAGCCAAGTAGAGACAAAGGAAGTCAGGAAACCCAAATGTGGAGAGCTGAATGACCGCTGAACACACAGCACCAGAAATAAAGCTCCAGAAATAAAAAAGGCAGGAGAGGTGAATAGGAAAACAGGAAGAGTTTTCTTTACTGAGAAAATGCTCATAGCTTAGCTGTTGTGAATTGTGCTGCTATGGACACTGATGTGGCTGCATCACTGAAGTATGCTGATTTTAGGTCCTTTGGGTATTACACTGAGGATGAATGGATAAAGAAATTGTGGCATATACACATAATGGAGTATTACTCAGCCACAAGGAAGAATGACATTATTTCATTTGTTGGCAAATGGATGGAAATGGAGAGTACCGTGCTAAGTGAAATAAGCCAGTCTCAAAAAAACCGAAGGTTGAATCTTCTCTCTGATGTGTGGAAGCCGACCCAAAGTAAAGACCAGAGGAACAGACTAAGGGGAGGGAAACAGAGGAAGGATGGACGAAATAGGAAAAGTTCATGGAATGAATTAGACTTCACTTTGCTATGTTCATGTGTGAACATACCACAGTGAATCTTATCAACATGGTCATCGATGAGTTATTAAGTTAAAAATACTACTAGTAAATAATAGATCAGTAGAGTAGAGAGAAGAGAACAGGATGGGGGAGTGCTATGGACTGAATTAGAATAAGTCATACTACATGCTTTTATAAAAATGTCAATGTTTATCCTATTGTCAAATATATCTAACAAGTACAGGGGATTGGAGGAAGGGAAGAGAAGGGGAAATACTGGGAACTGAGTTAGAGCAAGGCACACTTCAACCTTTTATAATTATGTCAACGTACATTCTATTGTCATGTACATAAAATTGGGTTGGGAGGAAAGGAGGGGAAGGGGAAAAATGAGACCGCATTAGAACAAATTAAACTATGCTTTTGTAATTGTCATCGTATAATCTTACATCATGTATACCTAATAAAAAAGTACCAGAAAAAAATAAAGAAAATATTAATAAAAAGAAAGTGCCTACCTTCCATCTGGCTAGTAAGAGTTCCCCAAGCAAACCCAAGTGCTGCATGTCCTTCTCTCCTATCCCTTGGAGTGGGTGGGTGAGGGCACACAGCTCCTGGCCTTGGGTCTCCTTTGATCTGGTTCTCAAGGGTAGCTGTACTGCAGTATTCTTCACTGGGCTTCAGCAAATACAACAAGGACATGGCCAATCAGCAGGCCTTGCATTGACCTAGATGTGTATCTTGAAAAATGTATCCAAAGCTTTGGTGGACTTGCTGTAGAAGAGTTACGTGCCCACAATTGGATTATAATAGAGATGCTCTGGAAATAGGTATCTTTGACAACAGTTAATCCCCAGTGATCTTGGTGGTCTAAGAGAAGTTCCATGCTCTTCTCTTCCCCTTCCTGGGGTTTCCACAGGGTTTGATCAATGTCCTATCCCTGAAAGATGTGCCTGTGCCATGGATGTTAGGTTAGGAGGCAAAGAAAGAGAGGAAGAGAAGCCTTGGCCTCACATCCCAGCGAGCATCTGATCCAAGCAGAAAGAGGTTCCTTTGTCAGGCTGAGTCTATTCTTTCCATCTTTAACCAGCAAATACAGATCAGAGGACCTTAGTCCAGCCTTCCATGGAGAGGCAGGATTTCTTAGGGTAACTTAGACTTTTAAAGCAAGCAAATGGCAAGAAACTCATCATTACATCTGTTTATATTGCTAATTGAATTAGCAAGATAAAATACAATTAATTTTACGCTGTGGAGTGCCACCTTCTAATCTACGTGGGTGGCAGTTCTGTGGATGTTAAATGTCTACAGAAACTTTAGTATTATGAGTTACTCATATGTGATTCCCAGAACTTTGTCTCATAGGGTGTGTGTCCCCAGTCTAGAAATCTGGACTCAAGCTTGGAAGACCTCAGAAAGGGGACCCAAAGTAAACTGCTCAAGTTGATAAATCTGTGTACTCACTTATAAGGAGTATGATATACCTGCCCTGCAGAGTTATTATGAGCATTGGAAATTTAAATGTGAAGAAAGTATAAAGTGCTGCATGTGTTTTAAAATAAAATATTTTAGCAAATTAATTTATTACCATCATTATTAAGCATTTTATTAAAATAACCCAAAATCATCATCATTTATCACATCATCCTCCAAGATAATTTGGTCCGTTGCTTTTCCTATTCCATCCCTCCTTGGGCCACCAGGACCCTTTGGAGGGTGAAATGGTATTAATTTCTGGGCACTTAAGGAAGGCCATCAGGGTAGGACCTTTTTCAGGCACAGAAATGTGGATTCCGGCCCCTGGAAATTAGTCCAGAAGGGGTGCAGCCAAGGGGTGTGAACAAGGCACTGACACCATCTGCCATTACGTGGAAGGAAGGGACATAAAATGTAAGTGAAATCTATTTTTCTTCAAGAAAATGGAAATCTTAGCCAGTTTATGAGTAGAAACAGGAAGTGGTGTTTTAGGAGGTGTAAAGGTGTTATTTTCAAGTGGGAAGAAATAGGACAGGAGTAGAAAAGCAAAACCAGGAAACTGTGGTGAGGATGCGAAGCCAGGGTGAAGAGGAACCGAACTAGCAAGGGCAGGAGACCCCCGGGAAGGCTCTGGTGAACCAAGAGACAGGCGCCAGAGACCCAAGCTGAGGATTGCAGTGAAGCGTGTCTGTGCTAGTGAGAAGTCAGGGAAGTCCAGGCCAGTGATTGGAAAGCCTGTCCTGGAAGGGCCAGACACTAAACATTATCGTCCTTGTCGGCCTGCGGTTCTGCTGCAACCGTGTCATCCTGCCACCATAGCATGCAAGCAGCCATAGGCAGATATAAATAGCAAGGGGTCAGCTACAGATTCTGATCCACATCTGTCGGACCTATTGATCTTTACTATTGATCATACCTATTCATCGTCATACCAATTGACAGTGTAGTATTTTATACTCTCAAAAGAATGTCTGTCAACTCTAAAAGTTCCTGTCCAAAACGAAAAGAAAAAGAAAAATCACAAAAATCACAAATCTCTCTTCTCTCTCTTTTTTTTTTTTTTTTTTGATACCAGTGATTGAACCCAGGGGTGCTTAATCACTGGGACACATTCCCAACCTTTTCTACTTTTTATTTTGGGACAGGTTCTCAATAAGTTGCTTAGGGCCTTGCTAAGTTTCTGAGGCTGACCTTGAACTTGCAATCCTCCTGCCTCAGCTTCCTGAGACTCTGGGATTACAGGCATGTGCCACTATGTGTGGCAAACACACACAAATCATTTATCAACTATTTTAAAATGACAAAATTTTATATATATTGAGTACGCAACATGACATTTTCATGTATGTAATTGTGGAATGACTAAATCAAACTAAAATATATTTGCATTACCTCACATATTTTTTCCTGGTGGTAAAAGACTTGACAGTTACCGAGAGAGTAGATTTTAGGTATACAACATGTTATTATTGCTGCAGTCACCATGCCATGCAAAGAGCTCTTGAACTTACTCTCCTAACTGAAATTTTGTGTCCTTTGATCAACATCTCCCCAGAACCAAACCCCTCATCCCCACACCAAGCCCCTGATAATCATCCTTCTACTTCCTGTTTCTGTTGAAATTTGCTCAAAATCGTGATTTTAACTTCAGCTGTGATTGAGTTTGAATCCAAGCTGCATGGAGCTGCACGCGGTGGACAATGCTCTAGACTTTCATGTTGACGATATGATGATAAAGCTTCTCCCTAGTAAAATGTGTGCAGGAGAATGCACACATAACCTTATACGTATGTGTTCATGTCTACATACACGTATACAATTTCCTGGGACTGATGACCATCCATGGATTCCAGCTGGAAAGGCTCTGGTGAAATTTCTTTTCTTATTGTGGTCTAAAAGAGGAGTCCCATAGAGCAGTCATTGCATTATACACACACAGCATAAAACAACATTGTGTCAAGTTGCAGCACTTGATTGTGTTGTATGTTCTGAGTCAATTGGGGACTTATCTTTAAAATTCTTTGATTGGTTTTGCTTCTGGATTTACTAGTCAAATCTTTAGTGTAAGAATGAAACTATTCTTCTAAGAATGTAAAAACTATGTACACAAGAACTACTCAAATATATAATTTTCCATGTGTACTTCCACACATAAATGTATACACACACACCTAGGCATATACACCTGTAAATGCACACGTGTGCATTCATGTGAATAGGTACCAAACCATTGAAGAGATGAAGCCATAATCTTCTAGGGCTAAGAATATGCAGAAGGGCCAACCATGTCGGCATGGGTCAGAGAGATCTAATCTGATTCCAGATTTGACTTTTTGAACACAAATCTCTTCATAGTGTAAGGTTTCTGTTTTTCTTTTCTGTCAAAATTAAAGACTGCAATGCAGTGTAGACTATCTCTATTTTTAGATCCTCCTCCCCCTTTAAGATAGTAACTCCCTTCCTTGTGTATGCCCATCTCTTTCCAGGGACCCTTTCCCATACCCACCTATCTCTTTCCAGTATCTCTATTGACATGTCTACCTCTTTCCGGTGACCTCTACCAACACATGTCTACCTCTTTCTGGTGATACCCGCTCTTTCCCAGTCACTGCCTTCTTCCTCTCTGTACCTGCCTTTACCTTACCTTAGCCAGCCATGCAGATTGTGCACATGAGCTCCTTCAATTAGACGGGCAGCATTGAGTCAGGTTGGAGATAAAAACCTCTGATTTTTCCTGTTTCTCTTGTTCACCTTCATCCACCACATGTTTGATTACATTTCTAACATTAGCAAGTGTTTCCTATCCTTTGTTTGACCAAGTACTCTGTCTTCCAGATATACTGTCAGGAATACATATACACACTATACGCAGCCTCCCGGGTCAAATCACTGGGAAGTAAACAGATGAAGTGAACCACATCTCCTTTTGTAACAATTAGGGAAGTTTAGGTGGTTCATAAAAATGAAGTTACATGAGTAACACAGGGTTAATGGCTTGGAAAGCAGATAAGGAAAACTGAACTGATTTCCAGCAAGATTGATACAACAGGCAAAAGTAAAATCATCTAGAGCACAAAGATAATTTTTATCATTTTTAAAGATGAAAAATATTACAAAACAATGTAATTCATATTTAAAGAACCCATATTTAATGAGTAATGAATTTTACTTAATCTAATTCAATTTAATGCCATTATTTAGTCTAAAAATTTTACACATGTCCTGAAGAAATGCTATAAAATATACATGACCCATTAAATCATTGAGATGAGATTAAATGTCTTTAAGATAACTGTGTGAGGAAATTCATTTCTATTGCAAAGGAAGGTAAAAATCCTCCCTTGTATAGGCATGCCTGGACAGTCACAGCTGTGACCTACTCTGGACCTGGCACCTGTGTTCTGCTAAGCCTGCCTTTGGTCATGTGGTCCAACCACCCAGAATGCATTCTTTTTTGCTGACTGAATCACACCATGGTGGGGTCCACATGTGAGCCACTTCCTGTGACTTTATGGGCATTGCTCACAATCTGAAACAGCCCATACTTGAGATGAGTCTCTTCAATTGGTTCTGTGAAGTATTCAACTTGTCCTCAGTGCTGGTATGAGCCCTCTGATTAACTTTTCTTATTTACAAATAGCAGTTACTTTGATGGAATATGATCTTAGTTTCAATACAGATGACTATGTGATTAACTCTTACTTATTACCTCAAAGCCGAGTAGTCCAATGTTTTCTAGAATGAGCATAGCACATTTTCTCTTAAACCAGTCTTGTTATAAATATGTGGAGCCACTTATGTAAATGGGTAGAGATGTTTGCATTCACCTGTCTTCCTTGCAGTTATGTTCTTTCAGGGTAAAGGCTTTTCAGTTATTAAGAGCGATTTGTTGTTAGATATTTTATATTCTGAGAAGTACCTGCAAATTAGCTTGGATATTTTGGTATTAATCCCTCGACACTCTATTGGCTACTGAATATAAAATATTCAAGTTAATTGTCACTTTATATTTCTCTTGGACACAATATTTTTTTTTAAAAAAAATGAACCATTTTTGAGCTCCTTTCTCTAAACTCTATTGATCCAAATTGACTATGAAATACTCAATACCAATAGGTGATCCTTGAATCCATGATGTATTTACTAGAGTCCAGAATCCATCACCATCTTCAGTGAATGATTATTAAGTGTGCAAAGTATTGATTGTAAAATGTGGCAATATATGGTGGCATGCGACAGAAATTAATAGATGATGAAGTCGGTTATTTAAACCAAAATACATTATGCGTTTAATCCAAGAGGACATGAGATGCCAGTTACCTATCTATTTAATACACCAAAATGCTCTGAAAATTAGTTTACAAAATAACAGGCAGTTCCTTTTAACTTTTTCCACTTAAAAACACCACTAGTCTTCAATCACTGAAAGCATTATAAGAACAATGTGTTAGTCAAGGTCTGTTGGAAGAAGAAAATGAAATGGGTTTCATGACCCTCTCAGTTCTTTTTAACATTGTAATATTCCATGCTTTAGAAATTCACTCTCCAACAAAGCAGAACCCCCTCCGCTAAAGAGACTGGTCATAAATGATGAGAATACCTAGAGATGCCTTAGGATTTCTAGCAAGTAGGGATTCATAAACATTTACAAGCAAACTAGGTTTTTTCTTATACCATCTTGTCAAATATTAAAAAAGGCAAGAAAGTAGAATAAAATAGGTCAGTGATTCCTCATGAAAAAAATTTAATTGTCTCTAATAGAGGTCATCCATGGTCAACTCAATGATCAGGGGAAAATACCTAATTATTTCTCTAGACCTACTTAATACTGCCAGCAATTTTCTGCTTTTCTCTTAAAAATATTTTGCCTGAAATGATGGCAAATTACTTCATTTTCTGTCAAAACGTAGAATTGTAACCTCCTACGGCAGATTGCAACACGTGGCTTCAGGACGCAGTCCTCAGTTTGCTGACATTAAGACATGAGCCAGCTGGCCCCAATTATCTAAATTCCTTAGCAAGCATCCTCTCAATCAAAATAGCAGAGCCGCAGTGTGGTGGGCAGGGCCGCCTTGCATTACGACTTTGCTATTTTCTTTGTATACGTCTTATCTTGCTACACACCCTGGGTTAGTTTTGGACACAGTCCTTGCTGTAACCTGCTTTGAATTCTGGAAGCATGTTTTACTCTTGATTTAATCCCTAAGTATCCCAGCTTGCTTGTAAATAGGGCCCTGTTGCAGGGCTTGTGATTTTGGGGGCAAGGGCAGCCCTTTATCCTAGTGATAGTGAATTCCACCAGGTAGCTCCTCTGCATTTAAGGCTATTGTGGATGGTGAAGATGATTAAATGAGTAAGTGCTTAGCTTGGGCTGGGCATGTTGATAGAGTCTGATTGCTATTCCTTCCATTCTTAAGGAAACTTTCTGGCAACTTCAGTGCAAATCTGGGGCTCATAATCAAACTTGCATGTGAGTGTAACAGTAGTATCAGTGCTGGTGGTGGGTTTAAGGAAAGGATACTGCAGATAAAGTATTATTTTATAACTTTAACTTAGGACACCCCTGCTCGATGTCCTTTTTGGAGGGGTGGATGTGGAAGTGAAGGGAGAAGCATTTCTGGATGGTGAACAATAAATGCAGAGTGTGCATGCGAGGACCCTGAAGTAGGGAGCAGGAGAAATGAGAGTGAGCCTCAGCCTGTCTTGAATAGCTAGCTGGCCAGGTGCGTGTCCCCAGATCTTAATAAAGCAGAATGATCCTTATGACACTAATTGTTAATTCTGAGATGATTGGTGACTTCTGCATTGTCCTATGGCAAGCAGTGGCAGAAAGTCCGAGGCTGGGGTGAGAAGGGACCAAGACCCCCAATTATGCCTACACAGACAGAGGACTCAGCGTCAGCCCTCCCTGGAGGCCTTTCACAGTGCCATGCTCATCGAGTGGGTCTGGTTAGGTGCACCATTTACACTGTAATAAGTTCCCAGCCGATGCTGTAGCTGCCCCAAGGAGGGTCACACTTTCATTACGGCTCTAAACACTGAAGATTCATTGATGGGGGCCAATCAAGACTGGAAGGGAACAGAAACACACTTTTACTTGTAACTTGAGGTGCATTGCACCCTTAGACAAAAAGAATGTGAATTCACTTAATAAAAACAAATCTTGTTAATATATCTGCCCAGTATAGAGCACCACTGCCTCAGTTTCACCAAAAAACCCCCAAAAAACAACAAACCAAAAAACAGTCCAAGTACTGAGGAGCACATGGGGGAGTCAGGTCATCTCGCCACGCCCTGTGAAGCCTGGGACTACACCATGCAGCTATTTTCTTTGCTTTGTTTCCTTTGCTTCTGGAAGTTTTACTTTCTTCCAAGTGGAGGTATTTTTAGCAGTTCTTGAGCTGCAAGCCCGTGATTTACCACTGGTGTCCATGCTTCTGCTCAGGTCCTTTACAGAGAATTTAACCCAGATATTTATTTATTCTTCCTGTCATGGGCTCTTGTTTCCACCCTTCCCTCCTTAGCACATTTCATCAGATTTTTCAGGATGGCAAATCGTTAGACCTTCAATGTCATCTCTGAACATTGAAAATTTTTGGAGAAATAATATTGCCAAGCAGATTCACAGTGATTTCCTTGTGATTTAGATCTTCCTCTGCAGTCTTTCCTCTTGGCCCTGCTCTGGAATGAAGGCTTGCAGTCTTGGGAGCTGGTCCACGTGTCCCTGAGTCAATGCAAGGAGAGACAGTGCTCTGTGTGAGATTCCATGGAGAGCTTGTCCTTAGAGCAGCAGAGCAGCAAATGAGGATTCAAGGGCTAGGAGGCCACAATATGAGCTCTTTCTCTGCTGCTATGTGACTCTGACATCAGTGACTCCATCTTTGAAATGGAACTCCATCCTGCTTTACTTTCAGGGTTAGAAGGATACCATGAACATTCATATAAGAGTTCATCCCCAATCTATAGAGAATTAATTTTTAGTGTAAGTATTTGAATTGCATGGGTGACTGACCCTCACTGATTTGTCTGAGTTATTGAATATACAGTGCAGGACAGAGTGCCGTTAGGTCTTGGTGAAAAAACAAGGCTAATAACTTTGGTAATGCTGTGGTCTTCTCCCCTGAAGGTTTCCCCTACTGAGGAGGCTAGGCAATCTTTCTCACTTCCCAACTTTGCTGTTTACCTCAAATTTCCATGAAGTTTCCCCCTTTTCAGTATCAAGTTAAAATACAGTTATCAAGATGGAGTACTTGTCCTGAGTCTCATTAGTATTGCTGTTAGAATACAATAGCTTTTTGTTAAACACTAAAGCAGTAGTCATCCAGAATGGTAAGGAACCCACTTCTAACCCTATTTAGTATCTTGGTAGCTTTTGGCAAGACAATGTCTTTGGTTGTCATTTTGTCTTATACTTTGTTCCTGTTACTACAGACTTAGAGCTCCCTTAAAATGGTTTAACTGTGAGTATTTAGGGAGCAGTTGATACATATATGATCATTTGTGCAAAATTAATCACTCATGCTAAGTTAATTGGATCAGTCTTCTATCCCTTGGAAAGATGCTCAGTTCTCGAAGCGTTTGGAAGCATATATCTGTTGGAGGTTGTCTTTCCTAGAGGAACTAAGGAAAGAATGTTGAGAGCTGCCACTCCCAGGAGATGTATCTTATAAACTTGGTTCTTATTCACCTACAGAATTTTAGGCTCTTTAGAAATGTACTCTGCTTAAGAATAAGCACAAAATGTGTTTAAGATTAAGAAGGGGACCTAGAACTGTATTGCCTTTTAGCAACTATACATAATTCTTGTGCTTGACAGACTAATAAAAGGACTTAAATACTGAATTTAGACTATAGCATTTTTTTTTTTTTGGTCAAATGCGTCCATCTGTTTCCTCGTCTTTATCTCTGGGTTTCTCTACATTCAGAGGAAATTCTGTTTACTGTATCATATTCTGTTGATTTATGAAGCTGTTATAGGGAAAGGGCCAACTAGAGTCACATTTACTGAAATATTTCATGAAGTTCCAAAATAAAATTTTCCTGCATAAAAAATCCTTGGTAGAATTCCAGAGGCTTAGTAGAAGAGATGTGGGAAATTAAGTAGAACAAATATAAGAGAACTCATGATAGAGTGGAAATATGAAAATTAAGGTGTGTGACTAAGGCCAGGTCACATCACCTTTCCATGCTTCAGATCACTCAACTTCAAGTTGTGGATAGTATACTGTTCTTAAAAATTTTTGGTAGAATTTAATTAGCAAATACACAGAAGGTATGGAGGTTAATTCCTCCCTGCGGTATATGTACCGATAAGTTTGCTTTAAATTGGAAGCTAAATTGTTCTGGCTCCAAGACCTAACTTGTCTCTTGCAGAATCGCACCAGAGTCCCCAAGTACCAAGTAGCATGTTAGCAGTGCTTAGCTTTGTTCTTCAATTGTTCATGTCACTGTTACTACCTACAAGCCTCGCCTCTGCCCCTTACATGCTGGTTGGACAGGTAGACCGGAAATACCACCACCTCCTCTCTAAAACCAGGGGTCTGCATTATTGCAGGTTGCCCTTGAGAAAGGAACTCCACCCCTTTTCACATCACCAGCAGTTTTGGCAGTTTGCTGGAGGCTGGGAAAGAAACGGCCCTCCCCTGTGACATTGCTGTAGAGAGGGTCCCACCACAGCATGTTCCCAGCCCAGTCTGCAGGTGTTGAAAAGTCTGCGTTCTTTTGTTATTGTTGTTTACATATAGAATCCTCTGTCTTTCAGGATGCATACTCTGCTGTCATGGCTGGGCCTTGGGGGCTTCAAGGTCATCTTCCACTTGCACACACCAATTAGTTCAACTCTTGGAAATTGGTCTTTGGTTCTGGTCATTACATCACACTCCTCTCTTATGATAAATTCTCTTTTCTGGTACAAGTAAAACCTAGCTTTTACCTTCTCCTCCCAATCTTACCCTACTTCTTCGAGATCATGTCTGAGCCTCAGTTTGAGACACAAGTCCAATTTTGGTTTTGTTCAGAAGGCTTCTAGATAACTGTATAAATCCATGGCCACAAATAAATATTCTAGGGACAGAAATTATTCAGACTATATCTAAATACCAAATCTCCCATCTCTAAGGTTATATTAAAGTAATAACTATGTAACATCATTATTGCTTTATTAATAATTTTATTAAAATATCAAGAATATTAATCAACAAAATTTGCTAATAAAATGAACTTTTGACATAGTTTAATAACAAACACTACATTTATTAACAAATAAGGGATTGCACTGTTGAGGTACTTGTAATAAATTGGAAAGAACTCAGACTTTGGAGCGGGCAGGCTGGGTTTAAATTTCTGCTTGACCCTCATTTACTGTGTGACTTTGAGTATGCTGCTTAGATCTTCTGAACTGGGAAAAATGGGTCAGTGAGAATGTGTGGATGTGTGGCATTAACTGTGAAGTTGAGTTAGACCTGTATCGTTCGGACCATCTCATCCCAGGAAATCACATGCAGGTAAGAGGCAGGAGGCTGAGGATTTGAAAAGGGGATGGAGAGACAGGGAGGAGTGGTCAGCGTTGAATGTGCCCAGTACTTTTGGTGCACAAATGCCATATTTTGCAAGCATTCTGATTTTCTGGGGGTTTTTTTTCTGTCCTCTTTCCACTGACTTCAGTTCTCATAAAATGTCACGTGTTCTTTTTATTCCACTCCGTTTGTCTCCCCTGTCTCCATTCTTCTTCCCCCTGAAATATATGACTTTTAGAAATATGGTCAAGCAAAGACCCTTATGTGGAAATAAATGGGTGGGCAGGGAGAATGATCCCACCACACGGCAAAGCTGAGGTGACTACCTCCAGAGTCTTGTCCTGAAAAGTCATGTCCCTTTTGTTTGTTTAAAGGTCTGTTCCCTCCTTATCTGTAATAGACTATAGTTCCTTTCCTACTTCAGAGAAAACTGGTAGAAAATTGTCGTCTGTCCTTTCCATCTTAATGCATATTCAAGTCAGTCTGTACCCTCAGTCTTTGCATTATGAGGTCTACGATTAATCAGGTGTAAAAGGCATTGACCTTGTTAAAATAATTTGAGGCAAAAGGCTGATGGGAGCTGACCTGGCACAGGGTGCTCTTTTCTGTCCTAAAGCACTTTAATGAATGTCCCTTACAGGTCCCCTCTATAAGGGGACCCCAGGGCTTAGCTCATCCCTGGTTTCTGACCTTCTCCAGTTTTCTGTCGTTTTCAATATCAGCAATATTTTTAACATCTCCTTCTTTTTGAATAAATTCTTGCTTGTGTCAGGATCTAATTTCAATCAAGCCAATTATAATGCACAGGGTATTTATATAAATACTTCAATAGACTGTCGCAAGAGTAAATTATTAATTGTTGTCAGTGGAACATCTTTCTGAAGTGTCACATGCTGCCTTAACATAAAA
Organism: Aplodontia rufa; assembly: GCA_004027875.1. Lineage (NCBI taxonomy): Eukaryota > Metazoa > Chordata > Mammalia > Rodentia > Aplodontiidae > Aplodontia > Aplodontia rufa. The sequence goes on from PVKS010010243.1 coordinate 47,677, forward strand.
ACATGAAATTTATATATGAAATGCTTTAAAAATCCACTTAATTCTGAATAATTTATTCAGAAAAATAAAGGTCTCATATTTATAAGAAACACATTTCAGATGATCTAGGTCTTACACTCCAAGATTTCAGTCATATTATCATTCAAAGTGTAAATGTCCAGGGGCATGACTTTCTAGAAATGCGGTACTAAGTAAAAGAGCAAATCGGTGGCAGATTATCTTTGTTTTCAGCATAGAAACTCAGGAAACAGGAGGGGGAGAATGCTCTAATTTAAGACTGATGTTAGCACCTAGAACTCACAGTTGTGATTTTGAGGTGACATCATCAAGTGTGCAGAGAGAGCAGGTCCAATCACAGGAGTCCATGTGGTGCTGGGCTGGGAATGCAGCCCTCACCTGAAGCAAGAGAGCAATGCATGACTGCAAAGATGTATTTCCTGCTGCATTGTGACCCTGTGCATCCAATAAGCCCCTGTCCACCAGGCTTCGGCTAATGCTGGACAGTGTTCCTCTGGGTGATGGCTCAGTTTGACAAATGAGAGGCTCATGGTCTGGACCCTGATGCTCTGCAGACCTCAGTAGTGAGCTCTGTGTCTGTGCCCTTATTATTTTCTGATCGCCCTGGCTCTGCTCATGCACAACAGATTCAAATGCTCCTCAGAGTATTGTTTGACAGATGCACTCTAGGACAAAAACATTCTCCCTGTAAAGGAGGAGAGGTTGGTAATTTGGAAATAGGAAAGTGGCAAAGCCTTTCAATCATTTTACAGCCCCCAGGGAGTTGTTGATGTCAATGGTTCAGCTCTTGGCTCCCACGTTACTTCTGTGCCTATGTACAGTTGGGTTGGTCTAAGATTTGGGGCTCTTAATCACTTGGATGGTAAAGAATATGGCCAGTGTCAAGTCTGTTTGATGATAGACTAGCTGGCTTATAAATATGTCTGATTTGATAGTAGGATCAAAAGGACAAAAAAATCCTTAAACTTCTCATAAATCTGCCTGGAAACCTCTTGGGAAGCTATTCATCATCCTAAGCAGTCATGGGGGTAGATTCCTGACTGGTTTTGGCCAGATGCTTTTTGTAAGTGTGGCCGCAGCTGGACATTTGGGAAAATGTTGAATTCTTAATCTTCCTGTGTGCAGCCTCAGTCACTGGGGACAGGAGGTACATGAATATATTTTGAAAGGAACATGCTGACCCTTTAGAACTTGACTTGGTCAATATGGTAAAGTAATGAAAGTTTGTCTTAGGCATTATGGGGCAACCGCCATGGCTTCTGGAATTCTACCTGCAAGGCATTTTTTTCAGAAATACAGCTATTTGATTCTTATGACTCAGTCCCATAGCCAGGGAGAAGACTGTGCTCGCTTGTCATCTGTCAGAGGCAGACAAAGGGCAAGAACAGACTATATAAGTAGGTAATTTCAGGGACCATCTGGGGACCAGCAGTGGGCAGAAATCAGGGTGCTCTAAAGCATATCGTGATGATTTCTTAGTTTTGGGACTTCCCGTTGTTGAAGCAAGGTCCTGGCTTATACTTGGCCCAGTCTCTCAGCTTCCTGGTTGCCCACGCAGCCTGCACCTCCTGTTTCACTGCATTTGGTGCTTCCTCTCCGGTCAGAAAGAATGATCCAGGCACCTTAAGCAGCAGCGTGAAATCTGATAGCTCTGATTGACGCAGAACATCCTTGGAAAAGCCAAGTACCTTCTCTGAGTCTCTCAGGATCCTGTGATATAAAAGAGGGTAAACACAATGCCCTTTCCTGTTTTTTCAATGAATAAATAAATTCTCCTGGAGACCTGGGAATACCATCCCTGGTGCACATTAAGTTTTCAATGAATGTTAGCTTTTTCTTTTGGAATTTAATTTTTCTAAGTTTCCAAGTAAGGGTGACTGTTATCCAAATTATTTTGAAGAATTAAAGAGGACACTATTGAAGAACTCCGGGACTGTCTTGGCATACTGATCACTGTTCTTCAAGGTCTGTACTCCAACTCTAGTGTCCAAGCGGGGTTAGGCCTTCCCCTTTTAGCCACCTCTGCTCCTCACTGGGTCAGCTGTTTGAACTGACCATCAGCATCTGCAGGTTTGTTGCTTCTCAGATGAGGATCCCTGCTCTATATAGCTCGTCATTCATTTTTATTTTGCAGGTAATGTGCTGCCCTTTTGCAAAAACCCATCTTTGCTTTCACTTAACCTAGTAACTCCTCTCTGATGTACTGATATACAAAGTAACGCATTTAAACTCTTAAAATTTTAGAGTAATGTACAAAAAAGAGATTATTGATGACGAAGTAAAATTAGGTGTGCGATTTGTACGCAGGTATGCATTCAACTGTGTCTACAGCCACAGGTTTCCAGAGTGAAAATGTGCATGACAGACGTGTTCTCTCTAACTCCAACTTCAGGTTAAAGGGCTCCCTAACCCTAAATTTGTGCTTTCCTGTTATCTTTCACTTTAGTCATCAAATCTTTGCTTAATGACTTATCTTCTAAGATTTAGAAGCATTAACTTTCGTTTTCCTTTCTGTTCTCAGACCATAATTTCTTCTCTGGTGTAGTGTGTTATATCCTCCAGGGTAATTCGATTGATAACTGTATTCACTCTAATATAGTTCTGCCTAGAAAACTCCAAATCACAATATTATTACATATTAATATTTTAATAGTAACAACTGGTACTAGTTTTGTTGCTTTTGTTTTAAAATTGACATGTGGAGTTTAAAATATGTTTATAGGGATTAATGATTTCTTTCAATGCATTAACCCCATCAAAAATATCAATGCCTACTCAATTTATCTCAGACTTTGATCAAGTGGCGAGAAATCTGTGGAGAGCTCTGTGGAGTGGAGGGCCCATGGGGGACTTGTTCTGGTCTCAGGTGGTAGATGAGTTCCCTTCCAATTCCAGCTCTATTTCGTTCTAAACAGATATGGTATTACAGGTTGAGTATCTCTTTTCCAAAGTTCTTGGGACCAGAAATGTTTCTGTTTTGAGGTTTCGGATCTTCTCAAACTTTTGAATATTTGCATTTATGAAGGTATCTTGGTGATGGACTTCAAATTGACACATAAAATTCATTTATGTGCTGTATACACTTTATGCATATAGCCTAAACTTACCTAAGGGTAAGTTTAGACAATTCTGTTAGTGTTCCAGTGTTTTGACTATGACCTCTTATATGAGGCCAGGTGTGGCACTTTCTGCTTGTGGCCTCCTGTTGGTGTTTAAATAGTTTTGGGTCTTGGAGCATTTCAGATGTCAGATTCTTGGCTAAAGGTTATTTGGCCTTAGATGTGATTCTAGAGGTCATGGAGGCAGCTTGGATGACTTCGATGGAAACAGAGCATAGTCATGTGATGGGGAGAAGTGAGGGTTTACAGACACACAGTGAGACCCCACTGCACAAGGAATTCTTCCATATCTCACGGGGCTGTCTGTTATATAAAAGTACAAGTGTTGTCTTCGGCATTTTAATGAATGTGCTGAGCTTCCTAGGAACCACACTACCCTGTACATTGCGGGTATTACAGTTTGTTAGTTCCTTCTGTGCACTGTCCTGGGTTGCTCACCAGGTTTAAAGTGGCAATGGTGTGCCTGGCTTTTTAGTAACGGGCATGCCATCCCTGTGTCAGTAGCTATTGTGTTTAAGATGATATTTTTTTAAGAGAGAGGGACAGTGAGAGATAGAATAAATTTTATTTAGTGTTTCATGTGGCTTTCAGTTCTCTGACATTCGTTGTGTACGTGGTGCTGGGGTTTGAATTTGTGTACTCCTGCATGCCAGGTAAGTGCCATAACTGCTGAGCCACCGCTCCAGTCCCTAAAGATGATTTTATGTTCATGCAGAAACTTACTTCTTTTATTCCTTATTTCAAATGGACAAATAGAAAGCAGACAATGTCAACAGTGTTTAGTAGATGTAGTGGTCAGAGTCCACCCAGGAGACAGAATGACAGTGGTTATTTGAATAGAGAAAATGTAATTAAAGAATTCTTAATAGGTAAAATGTGGTCATCAGGTACTTCAGAGGGTAAAAAGAGAGCTCTAAGGTATCACGGAAGGAGCAACTGCAGGAAGCAGCTACAGCCACTGGAGGTGAGGGGGCAAGAAGGGAACCTGGGAATGTAGAGCAAGGCCTGAGAACCTCTGATGGGGACCTTCAGAGGTGAGGTGAGGAGGTGAGGCTGGAGTGCACCTGATGTCTCTGAGCTCAGAAGAGGGTCCCTGGAAGCTCCGAGGAGCAACAATGGTGGCCGGCATTTGTGGGAAGGAGGGATTAATTCAGCTGGTTCTTAGAGTTGGGTGAAAGCGCACACTGCCTTCAGCTGTGCACACGGAGGCACTGCTGGGGAGATGAGGCATTGCAGGGCCCTCAAGAATCACCCCCAGCACACAGAAAGGAGCCAGGCAGCTCTGCCTTCTCCATCCCATGTCTTCAATGCCCCTAGTGGCTGATCCTTACAAGAGAAAGCATCTTGGCAAAGCAGAGCATGATCCGCAGAGTCCCAACCCGGCACTACCAAGCAAAGCATGAGAAGTTCAGCTCCAAGAGGCAGCAGGGAAATGAGGAAATCACTGGCACCGCTGGCTTCTTACCTTTCCCAGATGCAGACTTAAGCCAGCCACACCCGCTAACGCAGGTGTGCTATAATACGAATATTACCTGCACATTGCATCTGAATGCGTATGGATAATCGGCATTTGCACATTATTACATTACATTGTTATGCATTTATCTCTTATGATTGTCACACTTAACAAAGTACATGGATTTAAATTATATTTGTAGGGAGTTAATTTTATTTCAGGGTAGCAAAGAAGGTATTAGCAATTGTTTGTTATAAAAAGTGGGTGTTGGCTCTGATAGTGTTGAGCGCCACTAAATCGGTTCTGGGAGTTTAATTAACACCGTAGAGAATCGGCTTCTCACCAGCTCAGGGTGGCAGTGCCATTGGATTTCAGCTCCAGTGCTTGTGGACAGGAAGGGCCTTGTGTGCTGTCAGCTTCACACTGTGTTGAGGAAACCACCTAGCACACGCTGACCTTTTTCTGGAATGGGCACGCACGAGTGGGAAAGTGGGTTCCAGCAGTCTTCCTGGTTGTTCTCAACCCTTTTTTTGAGGGCTCTGGAGCCCCTGGAGGAAGAGACCTACTATGCTGCTTTCAAGTATGCTATTTCTATGATAGGAATCTGAGCAGCCATTGTGATCAGCGCTGGGATTTTTATGAAAATAATAGTCACAAACAACATTATCAGTTGTCTGGCACTCCAATGGGTTAAAACATGGTGCATTCATTCATCGCAATTTCTGGGTAGTAGATATGGCCCTGGTTGATAGATATGGTCCTAACTGCAGGAACCTCAGCTCTTGCCTAAGACCACACAGCTAACTAGCGAGAAAACATAGCTCTGCACTGCCTGCCTTCCAAAACCTGAAGCCCTTCCACTCCGCCTTCAAACAGCAACACAGTGCACAACCCGACCAACTGAGCAGAGTTAGTGTTACAGGAGTACAACTATGTGACACCTTGGTTGATAATAATTGAAAGACTCAATAAATCTATAACACAAATGCCTAATATTTATTAGATTCTCAGTAAATGCGTGTTGTTTATATGTTGTGAAGTATATCAACACCAAACATTTGCTGTGAGGATAATTTTCAGGTTGATCCATTTTGACCGCGAATGTGTTCTCTGTCTAGTTTTCCCCTTTGGCCATTCTGTAGCTAGTACAGCTAATCACTTGTTATGGTTTGGATGAAAGGTGTCTCCCCCAAAGCTCATGCCAGATAATCCAGGAAGGCTGTATTCAAATGATTTGGTTATGAGAGTAATCAGTGAGTTAATCCCCTGATCAGCACTAACTGGTACCTGTGGGAGGTGGGGTGTGGCAGGAGGAGGTGGGCCATTGAGAGCACCTTGCCTTTGGATATATATTTTGTATCTGGTATGGAGTTTCTCTCTCTGCTCTCTGGATCCATGCCTTCCACCATGATGTTCACCTCACCTCCAGCCTGGAGGAATGGAGCCAGCTGCCAATGGACTAAGACCTCTGAAACCGCAAGCACCCAAATAAACTTTTCCTCCTAAATTGCTCTTGTTGGATTCTCGGGTCACAGGAACAACATCAACAACAACAACAAAAAACCTGACAAAACATCTCCGGACAATGGAAGACAATTCTTCAATAGGGTCTTCTGTCATTTCATCTTCAGAACTGGCAAATGGAATTTCACAGCACAAGAGAAAAAGTAGTAAGGCCCTGTGAATGACAAGCATTTGCAGAGGTTTGCCCAGGACAATGCTGAGACACATAATACAGGGCACTTCTATATTTCAGAAATAACAAGACCTACTGGGAAGATAAAATGAGGGATTAAAAGGAATTAAAGTAATGTTATGATTGATATAGAGCTGTCTCAGCCACTCAGGAAATCAGAATTATCAGAAGCACTATTGTTTTCTAGTTCCATGTCTTTAAGATTCCACGAAGCAGAATTGTCTTTGAAGACTTAGGATTTCAGCTCCAGTGCTGAAATCATCTCCAGTGAGATGATGGTTTGTTCTTAGATGGCTGATATAGCATGGCAGCATCAGTGTTGATAGAAAGGGACATCTGCAACTGAACACTAAGCGTGAACATTTATTATAAGTAAAAGTTGGGGAAGCGTGGAGCCCTTAGGTAAAGACACTGGTCAGAAACAGCTCTGGCTGCTAGAGTTAGCATGTTGTCTAAAGACTGGTGTCAGCTTTCAAGGCATCGTTTAGTCCAGGTGTGTCGATGTTCCTTAGCGACACTTTGTAGGCTTCAAAGAAGGCATATTTTGCTGAAAAAGGCACTTGTTACATTTGAGCTTTTCTTCCCTCTGAAATATCAGATATTGGGTTGAATGTCTGCCAGTGCCCTCTTCTGGATAGAATACGAGACATTTATGGATATTATCCATCCTTTCTACAGAGTGGGCTAAACCATTTTTCTTGACCTCAGAGAAGGGTAAACAAATAAAAATGGATTATAATTTAGTATTATTGTGAACACAAAGGTGCACTACATAAAAATGAAAGGAAGCAGATATTTAAAGCATCTTATCTTGGTACTTAGTTTTGCCTCACTCTAGAATTAAGATTTTATTCTGAATTCTATAACTATAAAGGTGGAGAAATAGATCTTAGAAATATTCCCACCTAGATTTTCCGTTAGAGTTGAACTAAAAGGTGAGAACATGGGTTCACATCCCAGTACCACATATACAAGTGTGGGAGACTTGAACCAAAAGGAGCCTGACCTTCCTTTTATGGAAGTATAATCCTGAAATCTTATCAATGTGGCTCCGAATTCTGAATCAGTACTTCAGCTTCCTAAGCTACAACATGTGGAAGAAGAACCGTACTTCCTTGACATGGTCACTGTGAGGGCCAGAGAGTGTATTCACGAAAATCTCTTCATCCCAGACCCGCAGTGAGTACTTTCTGCAGTACCTGTTGCAGGAAGAGTTTCCATGACATAAACGTGTCTCTTTTAGTCTAAAGCATGCAACTTAGAAAAAATTGATTTAGCATTGAAATTTCTAAATCTTAGGTTATAAAACATTGATATTTTTCAATTGAGTATGTCAAATACTTTAGGGAGTCACTTTGACTTATTAAGAAGGAAATATTGCAGTGAAGTACCTCTGGCATAAAGCTTGAAAACATACAATATTTGTGATCTGAATATTATTTTGTTCTTTCAATAATGGAAGAATACTCCATTTGGTATGCTAAGTTTTATTAAATTTTAATACTAACTTGGTTTTGACAAGGTACATAAGATATCTGCTACACAGATTTATATAAAATAAAGAATTCTCTCTGATTATCAACTTTACAATTTGTAGTACTTCTGCTGACTTGGCAGTGATCCCTTTTCAATATGAAAATATGTCATTTCTAAAACTTGATAAAATATCAAGAGCAATTTAATGTCTCTCTTGTTCTCTCCTTTCTTTTTAAAAACTTAGGTGTGTTTAACTAATGAGCCACAATTCCAGTTCTTTTTATTTTTATTTTGAGCAGGGTTTTGATAAGTTACTTAGGGCCTCACTAAGATGCTGAGGCTGGCTTTGAACTTGCAAGCCTCCTGCCTCAGCCTCCCAAGTCTCTGGGATTACAGGTGTGCACCACCATGCCCAGGGCAATTTACTCTCTCTTGGATTACAGGTTGACAGTTGAACACTTATGTGTTGAATGTGCATCGTAGAGAAATGAGCCCAAACAAGCATGTGAAACCAAAGGATATGTTGTCATCTGATATAAACTTTCTGGGTCTTAGTTGATTTTACATAAAATAATAGTTTTAAATTCATTGGTGAGTTGTAAGTTTTAAATGAGAGAATGAATACAAAGTGCTCTGGATAAATCATTATCAATGTAATTTTTACATACATACAGAAAAGTCATGGGCTTTGAAATCAGAAAAAAATGCTTAATTATCCTCTTATCTATCTGTTTCTGAAATTAACATTCCCTACCTGTCAGATGGTTGTATCAAATCGGTTGCTAAGTACCTAGTGTAGCACAGGAAGTTAAATGCTTAGTGCATTTAACAAAAACAGCCTCTAAGGCCATTGCTCCACGCTGTTCTGTGCGTCAGTTCCTGTTGTTCCCCATCAGGGTAGGGATGAGGAAGCCCAGCCAGGTCACTCTGCTAGGGAGCCTTCACCTCGTCCCTGCTCTCCCTTCCCTGGTGCTTCAGCTGCCTTACCCAGGGCCGTCACACCGATCTTCAGTCTTTGGGAGCCATCACAGTATGTCGCTTCTGAAACTGCACAGTGGTTCTTGTTCACTCCTGCCCATCAATTTATACCCGTCCTGCATGTTCCTGAGCCACTAATAGATGAGCTCATTTATGGCAGGGTTATTTTGGGATCTCTGTGTTCCTTCTGACAAATAACACATGTCCCTCCGAAAGACTTGGTGTTGACACAAATCTCAGAAGTCAGGCTCTCAGAGGAATTTACAGGTAACAGAGAGGCCCGGGGGTCAACAGGGACATTCTAAGAGGAGCACTGTGATTCCCAGTCCACCCCACCATTAGACCACCTCCTTTCACCCCTGCCTCTGTTCACCCTCTGTAATGCTAGAAAGACTTTTTAGTAATACCCAGTTTCATGTAGACCCATTCTCAAAGGTAGGTACGATTTCATGTGTCCAATTCAATCCAATGAATTTCTTCTTTCTTCCAAATCGACTAGATATTTGAGCCTGATACAGAAAAAGAGGATAGAAAAGAAGCAGTGTATTTAGTATATATCACTCCTAGGACATATAATCTTTGAAGTTGGATATTAAAAAATTCTGGGGGTGGTTGTTGTTTAAAAGTTTTCTTGAGAAAATCACTTTCTTACCTGTGAAATGAAGAGGTTGAGTGAAATAATATCCAAGTTACTTCTTAACTTTATCTATATGTAATTTGAGTTGAAATTAACTTGCGAATTGCAATTATAGTTGAGATCAACCACAGATGATAAAAATTAGGTTTGAGAAAGTGGTTGTAATTTTTAACAGAAAGAGACTTGGCATTTAGTAAAACTTGCTAGATCAAGCCTTTCTAGAAGTTGATCAATACCTATATGGGTTTTCAATACAGTAGCCTGTCCTTTTCCTTGTCTTAGGGAGCTTGGATATTAAATGCATGGTAAAGAACAATTTATTTTTAGTTACGATTTAATACAGCTAAGGAAATATCTGAGGTCTGAATTTCAAGACCGCTACTAAAATAGAATTTCAAGAGTGGAAATTAAAGATGCTCATCTCTGTGTTTACTTTTGTCTTTAGTTTTTACTCTGCACATGAGGCAGAGTGATTTTCCCTTCAAAAATTTCAACCTACATTCTTCTTAAGATGACAGCTGAAAAAATTAATTTTTAGCAGACCTGATCTTCGGAAAGCCAAAAACTTTAGGTGGTTGGTTTCATTGCCCAGGTCTTTGGCCACCCACGTTTTCCATCCCACCTGTCACGTTAGTAAAAGAAAATTAGTAACTTCCCAGGATTATACTGTTGCAGGACCGGTGAGGCAAGGACACCAGGGGAATATTCAGGAATCAGATTTAATTATTCTGCAGCAGGCCCAGAGCCCAGTTGCCACAAACTCTAGACCCCCAAAAGGAGGGGCCTTTGTAATTTATACCCTTAAGGAGGTTACAATACACACTTAGCTCTTATTATATGCTGATTTGTTAACACTGAAAAGTCACAGAAGTAATTGGTTATCAGTAAAATGCAAGCAGCTTCTCAGGAGGGAGAAAAGAAAAAAAACTTGTAAAAGGCTTCTAATACAGGTTGGTGCTAGTCTCTTAGCTCTTACAGGGTAAAGAAAACATCTACAGAGGTAACCACAAAATTTTGTCAGCTAAGTGAATCTAAAGTGCAAAAACTCCTCTTTTTTTTTTTTCTCTTTGGGCAGGGGGATTTTTCCCTTCTGCATCAACATGTTGTCAGAGCACCCAGTGGGTTCACTGTTACTGTTCTGGATATCAAATTAGGAAATGGTCCATGCTAAATGCAGTCCACTGCTAAATTCTGTGCCTGTAGTCCCTGTTTATTGTAAAAGAATTCTCCTCTTAATAATTGATAGGAAAATAGGCTGACATTATCGTCACTACTTCTAATGGAAACAATATGGGGGTTAAGAAAAATGATATAAAATTGTAAACTGTAAAACCGGCCAAAAGATTTCTCCAGCCTTCCTCAGCTGAGGAGGGATTGTGTGCGAGAGAATCTCCATTTAGGATTGCTTTCAAATTAAATGAACTCGGATTAAATACAGTACCTGGAGTATACGGAGAGCTGGCTAAGTGATAGTTCAGGTCTTTTTCATCAGGGTACACACAAATTCATGCAAACAGACCTGTGCACATACACATGCATGTACGCACATGTGCATAAGCATGCCCGCATGTGTACACACATGTACGCACAAGGACTTGGCAAGTGGGGGAGAGAGTACAGAGGAAATTGGTGTAATCTTAATAAAATTTGAATTGAATTAGTAAAGTTATTTAGAGTGTATGACACCAAGGGGGCAGATAAGAGAGAGTAAAGCCATTGGTACGATGCTTCCTTTGTTCCACTTTGCTGCGTCTCAGATTTTGTCAATGCTATTTTCTATGAAAGTTTCAAGCATACTTGAAGGATAACTATTGGGAGTTTTGTGGGAACTTTCTACTTAAAAAACAAAGGCCAGAAACTGTGATAGTGGGAGACAGGAAAATCAACATTCCAGAGCGTTTTGGGAGCGGTTTCTGGTTGTTCAGCTTTCTGAGTAAGGACAGTGTTTCACATAAAGCCATCCTGCTTGCTGATGGGTGCGCTCACAGGTGGGCAAGGGTCTCCTCTTGCAGAAGGCGCCTCCCACCTGACTGCCTTGTGAGGTGTCTGGTTTACTCCTGCAAAGCCTCTCTCCTTCTGGCGATCGCCTCTACAGTCCTGCTTCCTTTCACTATTTATAACTCATACCGTTATCAAAATGATCTCACCTCTCCATGCCAGGGCCCACCTTCATTGCATGCCACACCCTGAAATGATCAGTGGAGATGACACTAGTCATTTTAATTACCAGTGTATATGCAAGATTTCTCCCTGAATCTCTATTAGAAAATGAAAAGAAAGTCAGGAACTAGAGTGTCCTTTTAGCAGGAAAATTAAAAGAAAGAAAGTTAGGAATTGTAAGAAAGTTAAGCAAATTGTTTCTTCATTCACTTATTTTCCCCCCCCAACTAGATCTTGGTGCGGGGAATGCATCTGTGAACCCAAACAGACGCTAACATCTTAGAAACATGCAGTTTCTGTTCTCATCTGGCAAGAATAATTGCAACAAATGAGAACAATGTCCATTAAAAATGGATGGCATGATGGGGAAGAATGGACTAGAGCTAGGGGTTAGGGAATGAGTAGGGAAGTTGCAATTTTAAATAGGGTAAGCCTCATGGGGAAAAAGCTAGGTAAGTAAATGTTTGGAAGTCAGCAGGGAGTTGACCTTTTGAAACTGAGGAAAGACCTTTCCAGAATGTAGGGATGAGTTGAGAAAAGGATTCAAGATGGAACATGCTGTGTGGGAAAGGTGGAAGACCCTGGAACAGAGAGGGCAGAGAAGCAGGGAGGAGCTCTGAGAGGCCGCAGTGAAGTGTCCTAAGTGAAGTAAGAAGCTGTTTAATTTATTTCATAGTTTTGAATGAAGAATTGAGCTTCTTCGTTGGCCTTTAAAAGGCTGTAGAGTTGAAAGCAAATGAAAGGAAAGGAAGAATAAAATAGAAAGACTGTACCAGGAATCTTTTTTTTTTCTTCCTGAAAATCAGGTAAAAGATGACAGAAGCCTGGGTCAGTGATAATAATGGAGGTGCTGATAAGTAGCCCCAGTATGTTTGTAGGTAAAGCAGACAAAAATGAATTAATGGAAGAGGGGTGATGTTGAGAGATAGGAAAGGGTCAAGGATGAATTCTGGTTCCTCACCTGGAATAGATGGAGCATTGTTGAACCTGGCTAAAGGCTCCAAGTCAAGGGTCTGTAAGGAAATTTGGTTCCCTGAGTTGTTAAATGAGTCGCTGAGTTGCCCCCCCAAAAGGTTAGCCATTAACTGGAGTTTTAATATTGTACTTATTTAATATTGTACACAAGAATTTATCCTGTTTTCTTGGTGAATGTTGAGCTCGTTTATATTTTTCTTCTCTCTCTCTCTTCTTTTGAGTTGTACAGGGTTTAAGCCCCATCATTAACTGTTTACCAATTCTTCTTGCGGTTGTTGACTTCTGATTTTGACTGTGGTTCCTGCAGTGGATGGGAATTAGTCTTTGGGAAGATGAAAGTCATCTGGCAAGTGCCAGTTCTGTTTTATGAGCTCCTGCTGCATTCTCTCCTGCAATGACACAAGCTAATGTTAGAAGACAAGGCTTCAAGTTTTTCATAGTGCTGAGGAAGGGCTTTGTTGGAGGGCTTGCTGCATTCTGACTGGAGTGTATCGTATGATTGGTTTCTCTTTTAATTCCCTTCTGTGAGATACTAGCATTTCATAATAATTTTTCACATTTCTCAGTATCACAACATCTTTAGAGTACTATTGACAAAATGTTATAGGCTTAATTTGTTTCTTCCTTTTCCATGAAATTGCACCATAAATTTTAAATTTTAAATATAATTCCATTATAGTAATGTCATAATGAGCAATTGAAAAAAAT
>PVKS010010244.1:0-60876 GCA_004027875.1 Aplodontia rufa
ATTTTAACAAAATAATATAAAATGTGTATAAAATGTGTAAATATTCTGGATATTGCAATTATCTCCAGGAGTGCCCCCCCCTTTGTTTGTTTTTTTGTACTAAGGATTGAACTCAGGAAGACTACCACTGAGCTACCCCCCAGCCTTTTGTATTTTTTTTATTTGGAGACAGGATCTTACTCAGTTGCTGAGGCTGGCCTCAAACTTGCTATCCTGCTTCAGCCTCCCAAGTAGCTGAGATTACAGAAGCCTCAACAGCCATGGCTTTGCTTCTCACAGTGTCTCAGTACTGCTCAGTGATTCTTACATGACATGGTTAGCTTCTCTTCTTCCACAAACCTTCATCCATCTCCTTAAGCCCCTTTTTCCATTCTTATCCCTTCACCTTGGATGATACTGCTTGCTACTTCATGAGGGAAAACAAAGGCCCTCAAAGAGAAGCCTCCTTTTTTTTCTACCCACATGAGAAACAGAAAATTCTGTGTTCAGAATACAATATTTAGCCTTAAACGTAAAATTACTGAGAATGTAAGGAAATCAGCCAAGGAGGAAATAGAGCAAATGGTTACCAGCAGTTAACACTTGAGTGTGACAGTTTCACAGCCCCTTGACAAATAGGAGGTGATGGGGAAGGGGCCAGTCTGACCAACAAAGATAAACTTTATATGTGCCTAAATGCACTCAATCCCAGAAAGGCCTTCCCAACACAAAAGAACACAGAAAGGTAGGAACAACTAAAGGTATATATATATTTTTTCTTTTTTTAAAGAGAGAGGGATAGTGAGAGAGAATCAATTTTTTATTTAGTTTTTCATGTGGCTTTCATTTGCTCCAAGACTTCATTGCGTACGTGGTTCTGGGGTTTGAACTCACATCCTCATGCATGCCAGGCAAGTACCTAACCACTGAGCCACTGCTCCAGCCCCTAAAGATATATTTCTTTTCTCTTTTCTTTTTTTTTTTTAAAGAGAGAGGGACAGTGAGAGAGACAGGAAAGAGAGAAACAACTTTATTTAGTTTTTCACATGGCCTTAGTTGCTCCAACACTTAGTTGTGTACGTGGTGCTGGGGTTTGAACCCGGGTCCTCGTGCTTGGCAGGCAAGCGCTGAAACCACTGAGCCACCGCTCCAGCCCCAAGATATATTTCTTTAACCCAGTAGAAGACAATAAAATCTAGGCGACTTCAGGAAGATTGTGCACCCTATAGCACTTGGCCAAGAACCAGGGGAGGAATCTTGCACTCTAGCAGATAAAATGCTGAGTGTAACCACTCAGGCTGTGTGCCTACTGCCCCAGACACACAACCTTGCAAGACTGTCATTAAAGTCAAGCTTTTCTGTCTTTGTACCTTTGCCTCTCAGTCTATTCTTGGGTCTGGACAGGTGAGTGGGTTTTTCACACCCACCACTGCTATAATTTGGATCTTAAATATCCCCCAGAGACCTGTGTTAATAAGGACTTGGTCCCTAGAGAGGCATCATTGGGAGGCTGTGAAGCCTTTAAGAAGTGGGGTGTGGTATGAAGACTTTGCACTGTTGGGGGAATGTCCTTGAAAGGGACCAGAAGGTGCTGGTTTTGCACAAAGCTAGTGGTTTTGCTCTGCTATGTACTCCCGGCCCTTGACATATGACACCCCCACCAGCGGCCTACAATGGATTTGCCTGATCATGGACTGGAACCTCTAAAACTGGGAGCTAAAATATTCTTTTTTCTTTATAAGTTGGCTGTTTCAGATATTTGTTATAGTAACAGAAAGTTAACACAATCACCTATGTTCTCATCTATATCTGCACTCATATTTTCCCTCCTTACCTCTCAATATTTTTTCTTATTTTAGCAAGTCTTTTTACACTTTGATGCCCTTGCATACATTATTCTCTCTGAAATGGAAACTTTGTTCCTTATTGCGGTTGCACATGCATCTCCTACCCATCTTTCAAGGGCCATTCCTTTTAGGAACCCTTGCCTAATCTGGTTCCTGTGTGGTTTCCTGTCACAGTGTGTATTCCCCTACTTTTTTTTTTTTAAAGAAAGAGGGGACAGTGAAAGACAGAGAAAGAGAGAAATAATCTTTATTTAGTTTTTCATGTGACTTTCATTCCTCAGACATTTCGTTGTGTACGTGGTGCTGGGGGTTTGAACTCGCATACTCACACATGCCAGGCAAGCGCTGTAACCGTAGAGCCACCACTCCAGCCCTGTATTCCCCTATTAAAGCATACTCCATTATTATTTTAAATTCATTAGTCCCCCACTATACCCTCAATCCCTGTTCACCCTGTTCATCTCATCTTCACAACTCCAGTGTCTAGAAAAGTGCCTATAATATAGAAGGTCTTCCATTAATATTGTAGAATAAATACACAGAAGACAATTTGGCTCTCCCTGGTCTAGGTCTCTCTGGATATTTTTGACATATCTTCAAAGAAGCTTTAAATCAAAAACTTTTGAAGGGTGTTCTAACAAAAGCATAAATACAAAAGGATCACCCCCCAAAGTTTAAAGTAATTCCCATTCCTTGGAAGAGTGAGAATGAGGCAGGAGGATGGCAAATTCAAAGCCAGTCTCAGCAACTTAGCAAGGCCCTAAACAAATTAGCAAGATGGCCTCAAAATAAAAAAAAAAAAGGGCTGGGAATGTGGCCCAGTGGTTAAGTCCTAAGTCCTTCTGGGTTCAATCCTGGTGTTAAAAGAAAAAAAAAGGAAGAAGAAGGAAAAAGGAAGAAGGGGGAGGAGGAGGAGAAGGAGAAGGAGAAGAAGAAAAAGATGAAGAGGAAGAAGAAGAAGAAGAAGGAGGAGGAGAAGGAGGGGGGGGAGGAGGAGGAGGAGGAAATGACTGGGAGATTGGGAAGTTTGAGTGTAATCCCGGTGTTAAAAAAAAAAAGGAAGAAGGAGGAGGAGGGAAGAGGAGGAGGAAGAAGGAGGAGAAGGAAGAAGAAGGGAGAAGGGGAGGAGGAGGAGGAAGAAGAGGAGCGGAAGGAAGAGGAAAAGGAGAAGGAGGAGGAGGAGGGGATGATGATGATTGGGAGACTGGAAAGTCTGAATGTAGATGTACATCCAGGATCTTGCTATTACAAGTGTGATATCCTTTGTACAAAAGAGAATAGGTTCTACTGTTTGTCACTGATTTTTCTAGGTAAAGAGCCTGAACATTAAGATGGACTATATTGGGAAATAAATTACAGGATTTACAAAAGGGCTAAGAAAACACATGGAAAAGATATTTTAGGAACAAAATAGTTGCCAAAAAATGACTCATAAGCCAGGTGCAGTGGCGCATGCTTGTAATTCCTGCCTTGGCTGAGGCAGGAGGATCACAAGTTCAAAGCCAGCCTCAGCAACTTTGTAAGGCCCTAAGCAACTTAGTGAGACTCTGTCTTGAAATAAAATATAAAAAGAGCTCAGTGGTTAAGCACCTCAGGTTTGATCCTTGGTTAAAACAAAACAAAACAAAACCCAAGATTAATCAAAATAGACTGACATAGCATAACAACTTAGACTTAACAGAATTTCAGGCCAATTCAAATTTTGTTTGGTTTATCATGGTAGGGTATTCAGGATTCTGTGTAGAATTTATGGCTTTTAATGTTTCTTGTTGGTCTCCAACATGATAATTTAATAAAAAAGAGTTGGACTCTTACCCAGCAAAATGCACATATGCACACACATAAAATTTTCATTTAAATTTACAAGATTCATGAACCTCCCCTATGGTGTATATGAATATTAATCATAATGATAACCAAGAATTACTGAGTCCTCACTATGTGGCAGACATTATTTTAACTCATCTTATTTCCCTTTGTTTGGAATCCATATTTAGTAAATAATTACGGATTAAAATTTGGATTTCAATAGAAGTCTACCTACAGGGAAAGAACACACTGACTGGTCATGCGAACCTCAAATATACTAATATTTTTTACTGTCAACAACTGGTCTTCTGGTTTTTCACTGAGTCTCATGAGCTTGATTAATGTGAGTCTGCCAAATCTCTGGCAGCGAGGCTGAGGGCCCTGAGTTGTGGTCAGTGTACTGCAGCAGTGGGTATGTCCCTGCAAAGCCTCTTGGGTGATAGCATGCATGCTCTTTGTGTATAAGCTTTGGAATTAGACCTGAGTTCAAATTCTGATTTGTCAGCTATATGACCCCAGGAAAAAAAATTTAACCATTCTACCTGTTTCTTCATTTTAAATAGGGAATAATAACTGTATCTGATAGAACAGGTGTAAAATGATTCAGGTAAAGCATTAGCCCAGTGACTACACTTAATATTATTACTTATCTGCTTTCCTAATCCTTACTTCAACACTTATTACCTATTTATCTTGAGCTAGTTATTTACTTTTATGAGCCTCAGTTTCTTTTGAGGTGAAATGGGAATAAAAAGATCTTACCTTTTAAGGCTGTTGCAAGAATTCCATATATATTTAATATAACTCACTGGGAGCCTACTATATGCCAGGAACTGCACCTGCTCATTTATACTCATTAGTCTTCCCCTTACAGCAATCCTGGCACATAAGAAATCCTCAATAAATGGTAATAACCATGATTTAACTAAATGATTCAGTTTAAAAAGTCACTCTTTCAACGAAATGTAGACCAAGAAATTTTTCTTAATGTTTCTTTGACCTTCCTGAGTATTCTAGCAGTTAAGTCTTGAGGTGAAGTACAAGAAGGTGTAATAGCACTTCCCATTCTTTTATAGGGCTTTAATCTACTTCTATTTCTGACCAAGTTAAAACAGCATCTGAAAACCACCCACATCCCTCCATTATCCTAATCTCTTATTTTCCCTTCTTTTATGTTTTCTTCTCCTCTCCTCTCCTCTCCTTATTTTCTCAGAAGACAGAGGAGTACGATGAGGAGGAGGAAGAGATGGGTGGATATTAGATATAAAGAGGGACTGAGAGAGATTATTCATTTCCTCCACTCTGGTTGAACAAGATACAGTATATTATATCATTGAGGGTAGTTCTGTTGACCCAGAACGTCCTGGCCTACCAACTTCAAATTTGGATGCTGGGGTTATGAGGTATAGAGTTTTGGGATGGAAAAGTATCTCAGACTAAAAGAACATCAACAGGGCTGGAGTGGTGGTTCAGTGGTTACAGTGCTTCCCTGGCATGCATGAGGATGCAGGTTTGTATCCCAGTACCACGTACACAACTAACTGTCAGAGCAACAAAAGCCACATGAAAAACTAAATAAAATCAATTCTCTCTTTCTCTCTCTTAAAAAAAGAAAAAGATAAAGAACATCAACATCAAAGATACCTGGTTAAAATTCTGGCTTCCCTGTTTTAACTGTGTGATTGGGCAAGCAGTAACTATCTGAGCCTCCGTTCACACTTTTATAAGTTAGGAATACTTAAAATACCTGCTCAAATTCTGGTTGGAGTGTGGACCCTGAGAGACAGAGGCCAGGGCAAGCCTAAGGACAGCAGGTACTGTGGGTGCTTTTGACTTGTAAGGTGCAAGTTTACAGATGGAATTTTTGAGAAAGGGTCCACTGAGGAAAGAAGGGTTGAAAGAACTAACCCATGAATGAGGAGGCTTTGAGATTAAGGGAACACTGGAAGAAAAGAGTACTACCAAAAGAGAAGAATTTTGGGGAAAGAGAGAGATTCTTACTTTTTCTTTATTTTATTTTATTTTTAAAGAGAGGGATAGTGTGTGTGTGTGTGTGTGTGTGTGTGAGTGAGAGAGTGAGAGAGTGAGAGAGAGAGAGAGAGAGAGAATCAACTTTATTTAGTTTCTCATGTGGCTTTCGTTGCTTCGAAGCTTTGTTGTGTACCTGGTGCTGGGGTTTGAACCTGGGTCCTTGCGCATGCTAGGCAAGTGCTATAACTGCCTAGCTACCATTCTCGCCCCTTAATTATTTATTTAAAGAGAGAAAGGGACAGAGAGAGAGAGAGAGAGAGAGAGAATCAATTTGTTTAGTTTTTCATGTGGCTTTTGTTGCTCCGAGACTTCGCTGTGTACGTGGTGCTGGGGGTATGAACCCATGTCGTCATGCATGCCAGGGAAGTGCTGTAACTGCTGGGCCACCACCCCAGGCCCAAGAGATGGATTTTTTAGAGAGAGTATGTTATTTTAAAGAAGTTTTGTTAAGTAACACTTCTATTCTTCTGTTCCTTAAAATATGCAAAGCAAGCAAAGGATCCCCCCCAAATCCTTACATTTTTTCCCAACATTCTGAAGATGGAATTCTAGTGTTTTGGTGGATGGGGAGGAATGTCACTGCATGTTGAGTTTGGCTTCGTAGAAAGGATGTGGGGAGCTGGAGAGGTGGCTCAGTGGTGGAGCACTTGCTTGACATGCGTGAGGTCTGGGGTTTGATCATCAGCCCCACATACACAAATAAACAAAGGGAAAACAAAAACCAGTTAAAAAAAATTAACTCTCTCTCTCTTACAAAAAAAAAAAAAAAAGGATAAGGAGGCCTAAGAAGGCTGAGGTCTTAGTTCCATTAG
Source organism: Aplodontia rufa (assembly GCA_004027875.1). Classification (NCBI taxonomy): domain Eukaryota; kingdom Metazoa; phylum Chordata; class Mammalia; order Rodentia; family Aplodontiidae; genus Aplodontia; species Aplodontia rufa. The sequence continues at coordinate 6,479 of PVKS010010244.1, forward strand.
GGTCACATGAGAATCATATAAAATCATTTTTTGGGGAGATAAAGTTCAAATAGTTTAAATGCCTTACACACGATCACCATGCCAGTGACTCTGGCTTAATGTTTTTTCTCTAAATGTGCTACCTCTTAGTTTATGCTAATGATGCTAAATCAGTAGATAATATCCATAGAGAATAAACTGACTGTATTTAGAAGACTGTAAATGTTCTAAGATGACTTTTTGTTTTAGGACAACATACACAACAGAAGTAGGTGGCAACATCATGGCATTATTTGCCCTGATATGCGGCTTCCCAGGCTGAAACTCTGACTTGTTATCTCCAGGCCTTCATCAACTGGATCGTTTCAGTTCTAAAAATCTGTGTCTGTGAATCTTGTCTAGGAGTTGCTGCTTGCTCTATCGTATGGCAGCTCCTTGCCTCTATAATTTTGTTCCCTTTTAATACGATGTGCAATCAAGTATAATGCATGGGATATAAGCCTCAATTATTGTCAGTGTACTTAGGGACTCATACCAATTATAGTGATATTTCTCTGACAGGCTCCAGGCGAGCTGCGGCTTGGAGTTCCTCAAAAATGAGAAACAAAGATATTTTCTTTATGGGAGGTTTTCTAGTAGCATTTGAATTTCTTCAGTTTAAAACTGTTCTTTTTTTCCATTGAGATGTGGTAGTTTTTGTGCTTTATATGAAGACATGTATTTAATTTGCACTGTTATAATTTAATATACTTTAGAACATACTAATTATAGTGAGCCTTGTTTCCTTACAACTCAGCTAGGTGGAGGAGATGTTTCACAGCAAACTCACCCAGCAAAATGCTAGCCTTTGTTACCTTCTTTGGCTCTCTACTTAGCTCTCTTCACTATCAATCTCGTCTTTCCGACTCACTCTTCAATTATTAACTTTCTGTCACTTCTTGATTTCTCCTTTCATCATCGTATGGAATTAATTCAAAATGGTTTTACTCTTTTTGAAACTTTCTACAAATACAAGAAAAAGAACCCTTATCTGACCTAATTTCTACCAATTTTCTTTGCCTTCTAACTCCAGAGTGACAGTTTTGGCCTCTTCAAAATTCCCTCCCCCCACCTGAAGCAGAACATTGCTCTTTAACTGTACTGTTTTATTTGAATGCAACCCACTTCCTCCCTCTGAGCAAATGAGTCATTTTCTCTTTTTAAAGCAAGCCTTAAAAATTTTCCTTTTCTCTTCAGTTTAAAATTATTTTCTGAAGCACTTCATGAAGGTTGCTTTAAGTACTCAAGCATTACACTACTGACAATGTGCAGCATACCATGAGTTTAAAATGTCCAGTTAGATGGACATCGCTTATCTTTCTCTATGGAGGCAAGGGTTTTTATTTATTTTCGGTGCTTGGGATTGAACCTAGCTCATATGTGCTAGGCAAGTAGGTTCTACCACTGAGCTACTCCCCAAAATTTTAAATTTTCTTTTTGAGACAGGGTCTTGCTAAGTTGCACAGTCCTTGAATTTGTGATCCTCCTGTCTCAGCCTCCCAAGGGGCTGGGATTATAAGTGTGTACCACCAAGCCTGGCTAAGAGGTCTTGTCTCTTTGGTTCACTACTTAATTAATTCCCAGAATCTTGTTACACAGTAGATTTTCAATACATATTTGGTGAATGAAAAATTGATTTCCTCCTCCTTAATCTCTTTTCTTTGGTGCTGAGGATTGAACCCACCGCCTCACTAAGAATGCACTCTACCATTGAGCTATAACTTCACTTCCCTCCTCAACCTTTTTAACTTGCTTAATACCATCATGTAGGGGTGGAGTGGTGGCTCAGCAGTTACAGTGCTTGCCTGGCATGCATGAGTTAGTGAATTCAAACCCCAGCACCACGTACACGATGAAGTGTCCGAGGAATGAAAGTCACATGAAAAACTAAATAAAGATTGCTTCTCGCTAAAAAAAATACCATTATGTAATTAATATTTTTCATATTGGGATCTTTTGTAATTAAGTAGGAAACACTCATAAAAGGTATTGAAAAATGAGAGACGTTAAACTGTAGAACATGAAACAATACTGCTAGGGTAAGTTTAGATGAAGTCTAAAGAAGGACACAATTATTTCAGCACAATTTATAGAATTTACACTAGCATACCAAATGTGTGTGTGTGTGTGTGTGTGTGTGTGTATCATTTCATTTGCCACTATGTGATGGATTTCCTTGGTTTAAAAGGAATATCACTTTATATTGCAACCATCAAAGCAATAATTGATTTAGGTACAAATTTTCTTTCTTTCTTTCTTTCTTTCTTTCTTTCTTTTTTTTTAGAAAGAGGGACAGTGAGAGAGAGAAGCAATTTTTATTTAGTTTTTTCATGGGACTTTCATTACTCACACACTTCATTGTGTATGTGGTGCTGGGGTTTAAACTCACATACTTGCACATGCCAGGCAAGCGCCTTAACCCCGAGTCACTGCTCCAGCCCCTAGGAATGAATTTTCAATGAATGACAATAAGTGGTGAAAGCTTATTGTAAAAGAAGATATTTACACAGCACCAAATTATCACCCCACAAACTACTTGTTATGAAAAGGAAAATTTGTGTCTTTTAAAATGAAGAAATCTCATGAATCCCATCTTAATCATATGATCAAACATCCTAAAAATAGGACAATCTGCCAGCATGTGCCTCCTGACATGGTGACACACTGAGAAGGTCAGTATCTCACTTATGGAGTTTTTCTGTCCAAAGTGTTTAACACTTTATTTTATTTATGTATTTATTTATTTATTGTGGTGCTGGAGATCAAACCAAAGTCCTCATGGATGCTAGGCTAACATTCTACCACTAAGCTACATCCCTAGCCCTGGTATTTTAAATAATGACAAAAAATCAACTCCAAATTTAAGGATGTTCCAAAATTGCTCTTCAAAAATGTCAGTGCCATAAAAATCTAACAAAAGTTGAGAAACTGTTCAGATTCAAGGAGACTAAAGAGATATGACAACTGCATGCAATGTATGATCTTCAATTGACCCTAAATTGAACACAATAAATAAATAAATAAATAACTCATCTCAAATGGTTCACATGCAAACAAGTATGAAGAATATTATTGGAATATCTGGAGACATCTGTAATATATATGTATTTTTTTTCCTGGTACTGGGTATTGAACCTAGGCACACTTTACCACTGCACTACATCTGCAGTCCTTTTTTATTTTGAGACAGGGTCACATTAAGTTGCTAGACTTGAACTTGCAATCCTCCTGCCTCATCCTCCCCAGTTGCTGGCATTACAGACAGAAACCATCATGCCTAGCAAGAATACTGTATATTAGATGACACTACTAAGTTGATGTTAAATATCTTGAGTGTGATAATTATATTGTGGTTATGTAAGTGAATATTCTTGTTCTTAGAAGAGATAAACTGCAGTTTTAAGAGGTGAAGATTCAGGTTGGAGCGGTGGGTCAGTGATTACAGTACTTGCCTGGCATGCATGAGGACCCGAGCTCGAGCCCCAGCACCACATACACAACTAAGCGTTGAAGCAACAAAAGTCACATGAAAAACTAAATAAAATTGATTCTCCCATATTCTCTCTCTCTCTCTCTCTCACTGTCTTGCTCTCTCTTTAAAAAAAAAAGAGGTAAACATTCATGGTGTTGGGCTGGAGTGGTGGATAAATGGTTACAGAGCTTGCCTGGCATGTGCAAGGATGCAGGTTCAAACCCCAGCATCACATATACAATGAAGTGTTGGAGTAACAAAAGCCACATGAAAACTAAATAAAATGATTATTTCTCTCTCTGCCCTCTTAAAAAAATTCATAGTATCTGCAAGTAATTCTCAATGATCAGGGAATAAATAATTCTCTCAAATAGCTAATACAAAAATAATCATACATATATGTGTGTATGAGTATGTTTGTGTGTATAGACAAAGAGATTTTACAGATATATACACACCAACACATACACACACAAAGGAGAAAAAATGTGACAAATGTTAATGGATGAACTATAGAAAATGTTGCTTAAAATCTTTTAAAAAGCATTATCACAAACTCAGGGTTATTTTGTTTGCCTGTTCAGGTCTACAATGCTCAAAAATAACAAAACTTTATATTTTCTGCTTCTACTATCTTATTTGATTTCTCCTTGTCCTTCTGTTCCCTTCCATCTTTCACACAGAGCCATTTATTTATGCTATGTGCATAAATACTTCAACAAATTCACTCATGTGAACTGAAATTATGTCTCCAAGCAGGAGACTTCTCTCTAGGGCCTTTTAAAAAGATGCCTCATGAAGATCCTGTAGAAAGCCTGCTAAAAAACTAAAAAGGTCAAAAATTTATCAGTGCAATAGGAACCATTCTTGTATCTAGAATAAAAGCTTTTATTCCCCTAGGATTTTTTTCTTGTTTTCCATTACTATTTTAGTCTTAGTCCAAAGTGGAGCCCACAGTACTACTGAATAAAATATTGCTTTATTCCATAAAGAACTAGGGAAAAACAGATTCTGGATAACAAATGAGTAATATTTGCAATTAAGTAGTACTATATCCTCTGCAATAAAGTGATGTAATATATTGTGCCCACAACAAGGCTAATTATTTTGAAATACTTTATTCTACATTCTAAACCTCTTGATATTAACCTGTGAAACACAAAAGCAGACTATTGGGGCTTACGTCATAGTTGCTCCTGGATCAGCAGTCATTTGATTGGTCACAAAAATAGCCACATTATATTCTGCATCAAGAAATAAAATTAATCAACTTGGATAAGGGCAATAAAAAGTTCACTGTTTAGTTTTCAGAGTTTAGGAATGTTACACCATGAATTTATTTTATAAACAAGATCATATTCTATTTTTTCATTGATAACAGAAATTAATTTATTTAAAGTCATGACTATTATTATTACCAAGGTCAGAATAAATACTTTTAATTTAAAAAAAGAGTTATTTTTTCCCTTTAAAACTTTTTTTTCTGGGCTGTTATAGCGCTTGCCTGGCATGCGCAAGTATGTGGAATCAAACCCCAGCACCATGTATACAACAAAGTGTCCAAGCAACAAAAGTCACATGAAAAACTAAATAAAATTGATTGTCTCTGTCTCTCACTCTCTCTCTCTCTCTCTTTCTCTTTAAAAAGAAAAACAAAACAAAAAAACAAAACAAAACAAATCTATTTTTCCTTTTTTTTCTTATGAAAGAGTTGTATTTCCATGAAGGTAAAAATATTACCTCCTGACATTATTCTGAGTTCTCTTCAAAACATATCTAGCAAACATAGTCACAGATGCTATTCTGATAGTTTCATTTTATTTTAAAGATCTACCTTCTGAGATTTTTTGGAGTCGTGACAACATCTGGGCCAATTTTTGCTGTCGTTCAGCCAATTCTCCACGACCACTGAAATCCACTCGAAAAAGTGCCATTATTGAATCAATGATCTGCACGGGATTAATGTAACATAAATATGCTTTCAAAAATGGAAGGAATAAGCAGTATGTTAGATGGCTAAGTTAATAATAACCTCAAATTGTATGATTCTTTTTGCAAATGGGGATGATTGTCTAGGATACCTGGAGGTGTAGGGTGGGGAACAGGGTGGGGGGAGGGCTTAGGAAGGATATCTAGGAGACTAGAGGGTGGGAATATGAGGGAATCATCTCAGAAGGAGGTCTCTGACCTCCACGAGATATCCATTTAACTCAGGGGGTCTTGTGGGGGAAACATAGAAACATGGGGAACCCAAGCTGGGCATCCATGACATGGCATTGGCCTTAGATGACTATGTATATATACGTTTGTTCTTGATTGTTTGACAATGTTCCCCCTCAATTGTAATTCCATATTCATCTAATTTAAAAAATGGAAGGAATAAGTCCATTTAAGTATAATAATCAAGAGAAAAATATGCTGAATAGCTCTGTAAGTGAGCAACACTTAAAGCTTGTACCAATAGCTTGAAGATGCCAGCTTCTTCATGGAACTTTGCTGCTACATAATCAAGTAGCTCCATCTGATGTTCACCTGATGGGAAATGCAGTAAGAAAACGTTATAAAAGCTAGAAGCAGCAGAGGCTGAGACCATTCATGTCCCTGTAAACAAGGCAAAAGAGTCCTTGAAGGATTCTCCTATTTGTGACTTTACTAAACATGATCATATATTCTGCGCTAGCATGCATGGCAAATGTTATGTTATCCAAAAAGAATGCTACTCTGGGGCTGAAGCGGTGGCTCAGCGGTTATGGCGCTTGCCCAGGGTGCGCAAGTGCACAGGTTCAAACTCCAGCATCCACGTATACAACTAAGTGTCAGAGCAATGAAAGTCATGTGAAAAACTAAATATTGATTCCATCTCTCTCTCTCTCCTTAACAAAAAGAATGTTACTCTGGGGTTTTGGGGGGTATAGCTCATCGGTAGGGTTCATGTCTATTGTGTTTGCATGAGACCCTGGACTCAATACCCAGCAACACACACACCCTCTGTATTTCAAAAAGAATAAGAAATTACTTGAGAACATTTTAGTTCCTGAGGACTTAGGAAGATAATAAAATCTGTGGGCAAACTAATTTGAAGAAAAGTAAATAAAATGAGGAAAAACAGTTCAAAATGTTGTGTCACTTAAGTAGTAAATCAGTGCTGCCAACTCATCAGCAAGCATCCGATTGCAGGGGGCGCTTACTGGTATATGCACGCGCATAAAGCACATTATCCAGTACTGCATCATGGTCTACATTGAAGCGATCAGCAATGTCCCGAAGGCGATCTGGACGGCTGGAGGGTGCCAGGATTAAGGATCCAATAAATGAATTTCAAAAAAAGTTTAAACAACTACAAAATATAATACCTTAAGTAAATAAAGTAATACAGAGGTAAAACAGTGTATCTGCGAAAGTGTTCTGAAGGATGCTAGTAATCACTTAGATTCTAGAGCAGATTTTATTTTTATGCCTTCATTTGCTTTACACAGATAACATCATAGAAATGGTGAGAAGTAATGAATTAAACATTACAATAATCTTGAAAGCTAGTTGTTATGGCCTGTATTACATTTTACAAATTAGGACACAGAGAAACAGATTAGGCAAATGATTTGGTATCATGAAGCAAATCTGTTAAAATAGAAAAACTAGAAACTAAGCTTTATCTCTTTTGTTCTCAGTTCTATAAAAGTAGACCTATTCCAGAAAGATAATATAACTGAATTATAATTTGTCACTTTAGAATGAATTCATTTTCTTATTCTTCATCTGTTCAAAATGAAGTAGTTTAATATACCCTTAATTCAATATTGCCAATAAGTGATATATATATGTATTTTTAAAAAGAGAGAGAGAGGGACAATGAGAGAGAGAGAGAGAATCAGTTTTATTCAGTTTCTCATGTGGCTTTCATTGCTCCGACACTTCATTGTGAACGTGGTGCTGGGTGCAAACCCGTGTCCTCGCACACGCCAGGCAATCACCGCAGCCACTGAGCCACCGCTCCAGCCCCAATAAGTGATAAATTTGATTATATGAACTAAAGGGTTAAAAAAAATAACTTCAAGGGATGGAGTAGTGGCTCAGCAGACCAAGGACTTGCCTGACTCCAGCACCACATACACCACTAAGTGAGTGTCAGAGAAATAAAGGCCAAATGAAAAAAAATAAATAAAATTGATTCTCTCTCTCTCTCTTCCCCTCTACCTCTCACTCTGAAAAAATAAATAAAAATAAACATTTAAAAAAAGTAAATTCATTGTATGGTTGTTCTATAATAAATCTCTTAATAAAAAAAAAAGTAACTTCAAGGGTCCAGAAGGGAATGATCAATGCAAGGTTTGGGGCTTATAAATGGTTTAAAGGAGTTGTTAGCCTCTCAAATTAGCAAATTCATAGGCAGACAAATTCAGTATACCCACAATGGTGCTCTGGAAAATGCTAATAATCATTAGTATCTATAAATTATAAAGGGGTAATAACATTTTATTCCTAGGTGTTTGATGATCCTAACAAAATATCAGAAGTGAAATGAAGTAAAACAAAGCATGTCTGTGGTCTCATTTTACTTATGCTCACACTGCTTAGTTAGTATTGACTATATGTTACTATAAAGTGAGGGCCATTTATAATCTTTTTTTTTTCTTGCAGTGCTGGGGATCGAACCCAGGGCCTTGTGCTTGTTAGGCAAATGCTCTACCACTGAGCTACATCCCTTGTAATATTTGTGACACTTGCAATTAGCTCAATAAATGTTGAATTAAAATGTCTTTAGGATTTCCCAACCATCTGTATCCTAATGTATTATATATGTTCTTGTCTTTAGAGCTTCAATGACAGAGACTAAAATCTTCCATTGCTATTGAGTATTCTCAGTAGATGTTTCTATTGGAAAAATTAAAGAGAACAGGAACTGAGAAAGGCAATAAAAACATCTTTTACCATGTCACTTTCTACAAAACTTAGATACTATGTGAACAGAGATGTAAAAGTTGGGGTTACACTGAATCCTGGGAGGTTCAAATCAATCTACATTTACTAACTGATTTCCATATGGAACTGAATACCATATTAACCAACTACCAATGCAAAGCACTGTGGAGGCTATAAGGAGTCATATGCCCTAAGTTTAAAATATAACGAAGGAGACAAAATATAAACATATAAGAAGGAAAATACAAAGAGACAACAGTATTCACATGAGAGACACTGAAAAAAAAACCTGACAATATTCCACGGTGGCCAGTGCCACAGTGTCTTCCCACCACTTTGCATATGACTTAGACCCTAACTACTCCTCTATTTCTCTTCCTTTTTTTTTTTTTAAGAGAAAGAAAGGGAGATAGTGAGAGAGAGGTCAGACAGAATCAATTTTATTTATTTTTTCATACAGCCTTTGTTTCTCCAACACTTAGCACTTAACTGTGTACATAGTGCTGGGGTTTGAACCTGGGTCCTCGTGCATGCCAGGCAAGCACTCCAACTGCCGAGCCACCACCGCTCCAGCCCAGCTCCTCTATTTCTTGATAAAAATCCATACTGCCCACACAGTAGCTAATCTGCAAGAACAATTCCTCCTGCTGAGGATCATCCTTAATCAACTATTTCTGAAACTAGCTGAGTTCCAGTCTTGCTAAAGCCCTATGTAACAGTTCACCATCCTCTCCCAAGTCACAAGGCTCCTTCAGAGTCTACTTGTGCTTCCGCAAAGTTATTTAGTTGTTTTCTTCTATATGAATATTTAGTTAGAAAATTCTACAATAAGTCAAGAAGGAACAGGGCTTTCTAAAGTGGCTAATTAGAGAAAATTAGAAAAAGCAGACCTTGAAATGAGAGCCTTAAATGATTTGCGTGATTAAGAAAGACTAAAATGGTAATAGAGGGAGAAATGCCTAACAGGATAGAAATATAGCATGCAAATTTCTCTGCAGCCAGTCAGATTAACTTTCAAGCGTAAGAGCAAAGGCTGGGCGTGGTGGTGCAAGCCTGTAATCCCAGTGACTCAGGAGGCTGAGGCAGGAAGATAAGGAGTTCAAAGCCAGCTTCAGCAACTTAGCAAAGGGACCTGAGTAACTTAGTGAGACCCTGTCTCAAAATAAAACATAAAAAGGGCTGGGGATGTGGCTCAGTGGCTAGGTATCCCTGGGTTCCATCCCTGGTTAAAAAAAAAGAGAGAGACAGAGAGAGAGAGGAACAAAATAAAGGCATTTTCAGAGACAACATGGCTCAAAGTTACTACCTGGATTACTTTTTCTAAAAGAAGTACTTAGGTATGTACTGAAGCAAAACAAAAACACAGGAAAGAAGTCATTTTGAGAATGTTCATTAAGAAACCTTAAGAAGGGGCTGGAGCAATGGCTCAGCGGTTGCTCATTGGTCACGGCACTTTCCTGGCAAGTGCAAGGATGTGAGTTCAAACCCCAGCACCACATACACAACAAAGTGTCTGAGGAATGAAGGTCACATGAAAAACTAAATAAAGATTACTTCTCTCTTTGTTCCCTTGTTAAAAAACAAAAACAAAAAAAAACTTAAGAAACATGAAGCTGGAGTGGTGGCTCAGCAGTTAAGAGTGCTTGCCTGGTATGTGTGAGGACCTGAGTTTGAACCCCAGCACCACATATACAACCAAGTGTTGGAGAAATAAAAAACAGATGAAAATTAAATAAAATCAATTCTTTCTCTCCCTCCCCCCTCACTCTCTACTCTCTCATAAAAAATAAAAACCTTAAGAAACAAAAAAAAAATTTTTTTTTAAAAAGAGTGGGACAAACCTACATGAGATATCCATTTAACTCAGGAGTTCTTCTGGGGGAAACAGCAACAGGGGGAACCCAAGCTGGACATCCATGACATGGCATTAGCCCTGGATAACTAAGTATATATACATTGGTTCTTGGATGTTTGATAATGTTTCCCCCTCAATTGTATCTCTATATCCATCTAATAAAAAAAAGAGTGGAACAGTGAGAGAGAAAGAATCAATTTTATTTAGTCCTTCACGTGGCCTTTATTGCTCTGACACTTCACTGTGTGCATGACGCTAGGGTTCAAACCTTTGTCCTCGTGCATGCCAGAGAAGCACTCCAACCGCTGAGCCACTGCTCCAACCCCCCAAAATCTTTATAGTTTAAATAATTGCTGATATGTAATGTTTTTGAATTCTAATAGCAAAGCATCTTTACAAGAAGTGGAATTAGACAACAGTCTCATTTCTCTGCTTCTAATAGTGACAACAGTTAGAAATGAAGAAGCAGGCTGGGGCTTCATTAGGAATGACCTTACAAATTTTTGTAGGTCTTCCCTATTACTAAAAAGAATTTTCTCTGAACCTGATACCTCCTCCACCTACTGAACCACAATTACACACTGCCTCACTCCCTTACTATTTATTTGTAGGAAGGAAGCTTCCATCACCTCACCCTACTGCAACCTAACCCTTGACCTCCTGATGACCGTTTTAGTGAAGGTTCTCCATGTACAGTGTATACTTCAGAAGTCATTTCTCCCTCCCTCGAACATCACTGACTCTTCTTTTCTTCTTCAAACTTTCCTTTTGCTTGGCTTCCATGAACAGATCTCCTCCTCTGTCCTCTGTCTCTGTAAATCCTCATTTTAGTCCTCTTCCTCCACATAGTCACACCTCAAAGTTATGTTCTTAGTTCTCTCTTCCCTCTTCCAAATTCTCCTCCCCCTTTGGTTAATCAGTATTTCTGGCTCCACTCCTTCCTCAGGCTGAGTTCAGTATTTCCAACTGCCATTTATACATCCTGTACTGCACGTTCAGCACATCAAAATGAAACGTCACTGAAACACGATATTCTCCATTCTATTGCTACCCTCCTTTTCTCCCAATATCTAACAAAAATATCTAAACGAAACCCAAGAGTGGTTTCTTAAGCCTCTCCTTTGTCCACAATACAGTCATTAAGTCACATCTATTTTCCTCTCTGTTCCTTGTCCTTTCCTTTTTATCTCTCCCTCTTTCACTTAGATCAAGGTCTCATTACTTGCCTAGATTTTTGCAAAAGTATTTGGTTGATGTCCACCATGTGGTTTCAAAGCCCTTCACGTTTAAAACCTACCACTTTCCTAGCCTTGGATTCTGGAATACTTCACACTTCTATTAAGCTGCAATTCCTTCTGTGACCAAAGAGCTTCTGCCCTTTTTCCTTCTGTGTTTTGTCTCCAGATTTCCCCCTTTGAGAACATAGTCTGAATGAGTTAATAATCTTTCTATGAGTAAATTCTTTGGAGAAGAGTACTAAAAATGAGTAAGATATCATTTCCTCTCATGTATTTTGTTTTTGGTCAGTTTTACACCAAACCCATGTGGAAAACTAAAACCTTATTAAAAACTGATTTGAGAACTTAATCAGTAATTATTTTTCTCCTTTTCTTTTCTCATTACTGCCGGTTTATGGAATGATTACAAAAATTACATATTTCAAACAAACTCTCTTTTGTAGTAACAGTATTATATCACCTGCGTTAGCAACTTGTTTAAATAAAAAGGTTACAAAGTATTTTCTGTATCAATGAAGATAATCTTTCCTCCTGAGTAGCCACCTGTTCCTGGAAGTTGAGCTGTCACTAGGAAACAAGTAAAAATTAATATTAACAGGTGTGAATAAACTTTGTACTAATGGATATATAAACAAAACACTGAATTTATGCTGGTTGCAATTCTTTAGTAAATTTAGCAAAGAAAACAAATGACCTTTTAGCTTCTAAACAGTATGCTATATTTTGATTTTATTAACCAGTGGTGAAATAAAAAATATTCTATTGGAATAACAGTAATTTTACAAAGGATTTCAACTTTTCTTACTTTGGGAAATACTCATGAAAGGTAACTGTCCCAAAGAAATGGAAGTAGAATTCAAATATTACTTTTTTTCATTTTTATCAGTATTAGGGTATGAACCCAAGAGCTCACGAATGGTAAGCAAGTGCTCTACCACTGAGCTATGTCCCCAGCCATTTTTAAATTTTATTTTGGGGCAGGATCTGGCTAAGTTGCCCAAACTGGTCTCGAATATGCAGTCCTCCTGTCCTAGCCTCCCTAGTAGCTGGGATTGTAGGCACACACCATTGCATCAAGGTACTAATTTTATTTTTATAAGAAATAATGACAAATATAATTTATGCCATATAACTAACTCATTTAAGTTACTTTCAATTAATATATGTAAAAATTTTAAAATACATTTACTTTTTATCCTGCAGTAATTAACTCCAGCGAGTTACTCTGTACCAGGTACATGCATTATTTCATTTACTTTTTAAAACAATCCTAAGAATTGCCAATATCATTATTTCTATTTTACTTGCCCAAGGTCACACACTATTAATGGTAAAGCTAAGACTAGAGTCAGACATTTTGCTTCCAGTTCATTCTATGTAAGTCAAAGAAATGCAAAACAGTGTCTTTGTGGAAAAGGGGATATTTTGCTTATTTTGTTTTAGGAAAATTGTTTATAAGTCTCTCTTAAGGCCAACACTTACTCTGTGGAAAGTAAAGTATTCTAGGTCTCAATAGATTTTGTATCTTTTTTGGTACCAGGGCTTGAACCCAGAGGTACTTAACCACTGAGCTACACCCCCAAACCCTTTTATTTTTTATTTTGAGTCAGGGTCTTGGTAAGTTGCTTATGGCCTTGCTAATTGCTAAGACTGCCTTTGAACTTCGATCCTCCTGCCTCAGCCTCCCAATCTGTTGGGATTACAGGCGTGAGCCACCACACCCAGCTGATTTTGTGTCATTTTAAAAACATGATACAGAAAAGATGGAATGGGGAAAATTGAAAATTTTGAAAATTGAAAATTGAAAATGTCTTTCCTTTCCAATACACTCACATGCCCATTTACCTTCTCTTTATTCCTATTCAGGTATTCACGATGTAGCACATACAACTCAAGTATTACACATTCAAAGCTTTGATGTGACCATGGGCAGTTCATTTAACCTCTCTGAGCTTCAGTTTCCTTACAAATTTGCTCAGATTACATGAAATTATGTAAAGTATTAGGCACACAGTAGATGCTGAATATGTGAATGTTATGGTTATTACTGCAATTATGTTGTTGTGGTCTTGTGTCCTTACCACAGAGGGTATGAGAGAGCTGAGTTTTTCCAGTACGAAATTCTGTGAAACAAAGAAAAGAAAACATGCATAGTTAGCTTTTAGATATTTTCATTAAAAAATGAAACATATTATAAACGAATATTACTGTTCTCTTTTCCAACTGTCAAATCTGACTCCTAAAGTATCTCATATAATCAAAATGGATTCTGTATATCTGAATAAAATAATAAAAAAATAACTTTTTCCCACAGAACTGTATTTTAAATAAAAATTATTTTTTTTCAAAGAGAGAGAGGGAGAGAAAGAACTGACTTTATTTATTTTTTAATTTGGTTTTTGTTTTTCTTCTACTTAGTTGTGTGTGTGGCACTCAGATTCAAACCCAGGTCTTCGTGCATGCCAGGCAAGCGTATTGAGCCACTGCTCCAGCCCATAAAAATTAATTTAAAGCAAGTTTTCCATAGGAATACTCACATAATGAAAGTTTAGAACCCCCACCAAAGGAAAACCTGGTGCTCTCCCACTGAACTAATAATCTCAAGGGGGAACTGAAGAAATCTCAAATTGGTGGGAACCCCTTATAACCAGCAGAAGCTAAATTTCTGAAAAAACCAATTTAGTTCCATTAAACTCTTACTGATTACAATTAAATAATAATTTCATAAATATAAGTAAATACACAAGAAGGTAAGCCACTAGGACTGGATCAACAGAAATAATGAAAATCAGATTTAATTTCCCAAGTCAATGGAAACAACAACAAAAAAGAGATTTAGTTCTACAAGGCATGCAAATACTGAATTATCAGATGTGGTATGTAACATAGCTATGTATGAATTGTCTTAAAAAATAGAGAGTATTGGGCTGGAGAGTTGCTCAGTGGTTAGAGCACTTACCTGGCCTGGCATGAATGAGGACTTGGGTGCAAGCCCTAATACCACATACACAACTAAGTTGGGGAAACAAAGGCCCGATGAAAAAATAAATAAAACTGATTCTTTCTCCCCTCCCCATATCCCTTCCGATCTCTCTCTCTTAAAAAAAAAAAAAAAGAAAGTATATAATCAAGAAAGAGAGAATCAAATCTCCATGACTATGGAATATGCATTGCCTAGACATAAAATCAACATCATTATTCAATTAGCTTTTGAAGGAATAAGAGAAAAAAAAGTATTCCCTTCTACAGTAATCAGAGATACAGGATGAAAAATATCAATAAGATCTATCTGTTGGGGCTGGAGCGGTGGCTCAGCGGTTTCGGCGCTTGCCTGGCAAGCACAAGGACCTGGGTTCAAACCCCAGCACCACGTACACAACTGAGTGTTGGAGCAACTAAGGCCATGTGAAAAAAAAAACTAAATAAAGTTGTTTCTCTCTGTCTCTCTCACTGTCCCTCTCTCTTTAAAAAAAAAAAAAATCTATCTGTTAATATTAGTATAGATTTTCATTGCAGCCCCAAATAACCTTATATTATTGAGATTTCATCATAAGTTCCAAAATAGAAGTTATTTGTTTACTATTTATTATTTAATTATAAGTGTATACATAAATATGTATAAATATATGTATCATTTCATATAACAAAATATTAAGGTTCCGCCTACCTCCAAAAGCTTCTGTGATTGCCATACTTTCAATTCCACCTCCTAGCAACTTACTGGAAATAGAAAGAAAGCATTAGTAACAGGGATAGAAATAGAGTTTTCAAGAAAGGGTAAAGAATTTGTTTCATTAGTAATCTGTCATCCATCTATCCATCTATCCCTCCCATCTATTTATTTTAGCAAACATGAACAGGAATTCTAGGCTGAAAAAATGGAACTCTACCTGTTAAGATTACAGGTTATATACTGTGTATGAGCAGGTAGATCAGCAAAGCAACTTATAAGCCCTACTGTTCTTACTTTTGTATATCAAAAGTAAATGGGCAAGGGGCTGGAATAGTGGCTCAACAGTCATGGTGTTTGCCTGGCATGTGTGAGGACACAGGTTTGAACCCCAGCATGTACACATAATGTTGGAGCAATGAAAGCCACATGAAAAACTAAATAAAATCAAGTCTTTCTTTCTCACTGTCCTTCTCTCTCTCAAAAAAAAAAAAAAAAGTAAATGGGTGAACAAGGTCATATGTCCACTTTTTTTTTTTTGATATCACAGATTGAACCCAATGGTGCTTCCACTCAGCCACATCCCCAGCCCTTTTTATTTTTTTTATTTTGAGACAGGTTCTCACTAAGTTGCTTAGGGCCTCCCTAAATTGCTGAGGCTGTCCTGGAACTTGCAATCCTCCTGCCTCAGCCTCCTGAGTTGCTAGGATTACAGGCATGCACCCCCATGCCCAGCTCCACTATTCTTTTGAATTGAATTGCAATTAAAATATATGGTTTGGGGATAGAGAGGTCGCTCAGTGGTGAGCACTTCCCTGACATGCATGAGGACCTGAGTTTGATCCCCAGCACCACATTCATAACCAAGTAAAAGAAAACAAAAACCAGATGAAAAAATAAAAATTTTTCATTCTCTCTCTCTTACTGAGCTATATCCACAGCCCAACGATCTTATTTATTTATTTATTTATTTAATTATTTATTTATTTTAAAGAGAGGGGGGCAGTGAGAGAGAGAGAAAGAGAGAAACAATTTTTATTTAGTTTTTCACATGGCTTTCGCTGCTCCAAGACTTCGTTGTGTATGTGATGCTGGGGTTTGAACCCGCGTACTCTAGCGTGCCGGGCAAGCGCTGTAACTGCTGAGCCACCACTCCAGCCTACGATCTCATTTATTAATTGGACTTTTCAAGTTGCGTAGGGACAATGTTTCTAAAAATCAACTAAATATTCAATACTTAAAATAATGAGAAACAAAAAATAGATGCTAGGAGAGTTCAGTAATTATCATCAATGGTTGTCTTATCACACATAAGCTGAATTTTATGGAGAACACATCAGAATAGAAAATGCTTAAAGATGTTATAGGTAATTCTAGCAGTCAGGATAACTGCCAGTTTTTTTTTTTCCTTTTTTAAACTGCCAAGTTTTGGGTTGGAGTGGTGGCTTGGTGGTTACGGCGTTTGCCTGGCATGTGCAAGTACATGAGTTCAAACCCCAGCACCCACCTACACAATGAAGTGACTGAGTAATGAAGGTTACTTGAAAAACTAAATAAAAATTGCTTCTCTCTTTCTCTCTCACTGTCCCCTCTTTCTTTAAAAAAAAAACTGCCAGGTTTGACAACATACATTTAATTGGTAACCCAATGTTTTAGTGCATTTAATGTTCTGATATGAAAAGAACTAAATTTAAGTCATGATCTCATTCATTTATTAAATATAATAAATATTGTGTTGACTGTGGTAACACCTGGTAGGAACACTTAAAAAATATTTGTAGTTTCTACTAGAAAGTCCTTTGGAAGTGATCACTTATCAAAGCCTTAAGAAATATGGCTAATCCAACAGATTTACATTTACCTAGTTTAAGAGAGCAATTTAAATATAAATTGAAGCAATGTTGGAAGTTACATACAAATTTAGTGAGTGTTGCAGACTCCAAAGAAGGACACAAAAATTCAGATACTCACCTGTACAACTTGAATCTAAAGGACATGTGAGCTGAGAGATGACCCCATCTGGAGGCCTTGCACTGGGAGATATAACAGGTCTGGCAACTACTAAAGAGAGTTTTACTTGTTCCTCATCTTGTGAAAAATCACCCTGAAAGGCTATAGCTCTGAGAAATGCCAGACACAATTTCTGGTTGATATGCAATATCAATAGGCTGAAAAAGTAACCCCAAAATTTGCCTAAGAGGGCACCCCAGATTATTTGGGATAGTATAATTACTTCATTTGTGAAACTAATGAAAATATAGAATAAAATGTAGAAATAATGTTTTTAAACCTAGGGAGATTTAAAAAGAAAGAAAAATAAAACCCACAAGTTACTATTTTCATAGTAACCTTGGCAATAATTTGTACATATTTGTTATTTGAGAAGTTTTAAAGTATAAGAAAACTTGGCCTTTTGATAATAACAGAATAGCTTCTGGATATAGATCTGTGATTTTTAAGTTGATAACCAAGTTTATAAACAGTATCTGAACATTTATGAGTACCTAAGTCTCACTATAGTTATGAGTTTGTGAGTTTTACAGAAGATATTTAGGTAACTGGGAAGATTTTGCTTGTTAATATTTAGACAAAGTTCTTAAAGGAAATTATGAGAGCTGCCAGTACCAAAATGAAGCCACTTATGTCAAACTCTAACAAAAGAGAATGTGGCAAATCCATTAAAAAAAAAAAGCCCTCTCACATACATGCTTCAAACAAGACCTGTTAAAAAACATTCCTACGCATAGACCAGTAAAAGGACTTATGTAAGAACTTCCTCAAGACTGCAGAAGGACACATGTCTAGGAATGGCTCTCTCAGCCAAAAAGCTAACACTAACTCCAGTAACAGTCTCCATGAACTTTGATCTTTATAACTTTTGGTTTCTAAACAGTTTCCATAGACTTTTCCCCTTTATCTTTAAAAGATTTTTCCTTTCGTCACCCTTTTAGATATGCCTGTGGCCTGCCATAGTTTGTATACTCCAAGTTGTAATTCTCTGCTATTCCTAAATAAATTCATTTATTCTGGAGTACTGCCTGAGTTTGTTTACTTACTTACTTACTTATTTATTTACTAGAGAGGGACAGTGAGAGAGAAAGAGAGAGAGAGAGAGAGAGAATCAATTTCATGTAGTTTTTTGTGTGGCTTTCATTGCTTGGACACTTCATTGTGTATGTGGTGCTGGTTTGAACCCGCGTACTTGCGCATGCCAGGCAAGCACCATAACCACTGAGCCACCACTCCAGCCCCTGAGTTTATTTTTAAATGGATGAAAATCAACATACTAAATGTGTAACTTCAAATGCTTAGGGAAGTTTAGTTAACCATATTATAAAAGCCATCTTAAAATTTATTGGATTTATAAAAGGACTTAAAAGTTTAAGAAAAATTTTAATGAATCAAATGTTAATTTTAGAAAAAAACCTAGCTTCTGAATGGTCTTTTCTGTACCCAAAAATGAACATCAAGGACACCAGAAAACTCACAATGATGATAATAATTTATATAGCTCAAGGTTCTTAAGCCACCCCTTAGAACAACTGGAGAATGTCAAGTTGTCGTTGCAATCAAATGTTTTATTGATCAATCTGATTTTGACCAGTGTGCCTTGGGGCAGGATTTCCCAAAGACTCTTCCATGGGGGTTGGGGAGGAAGTCCTACAGGGCAATGCTAGGTGTTTTGTCTTACTGCAGAATTTCATAGATCCTTTACTAGGCCAGAGAGCATCATGAATCTCCAAGAAGACTATATGGTAGGCTGGACTTTGTAAATTTATTTTATTCATTATGTGTTCATTCAGTCATTTAACAAGCTTTTATTGAGAACCATTTGCCTAGCATACGCAAGGGCACCACTCAGCCCTAAAAAAATAAAATAAAATAAAATAAAATAAAGAGAGAACCATTTTATCTTTTGGGAATAAAGTGAAAAAATAAAAGAGAATGTAATCCTTTACCTCATGCTAGAGGGAGGTCAGGAAATAAATAAAACAAAGAGCTGGCAAGATAGCTCAGTAGAGCACTTGGCTTATTAGCCTGTGCAAGGTACTGGGTTCAATCCTCAACATCACAAAATTTAATTAATTAAAAATACATAAGAAGGGCTGAAGAGGTGACTCAGTGGTAGAAAGCTTGTCTGGCATGCACGAGGACCCAGGTTCAATCCCCAGCACTACATACACAAGTAAGTAGAGAAAACAACAACAATAACAAACCCAGATGAAAAAATAAAATTATCTCTCTTAAAAATATAAAAATAAATAAATAAATAAGAAAACCAAGAGTGGTAGCAAAAGCCTGTAATCCCAGTGGTTCAGCAGGCTAAGTCAAGAGGATTTCAAGTTCAAGACCAGCCTCAGCAACTTAGCAAGGTCCTAAGCAACTTAGTTAGATCTGTCTCAAAATAATAAATAAATAAATAAATAAAAAGGGATGGGGATGTGGCTCAGTGGTAAATTGCCCCTGGGTTATATTCCCAATAATCCCCCCAAACAAATAAATCAATAAAAAACAAAAATATGTAGCATATCAGAGTTATTAAATGGTATGAATAAAAATAAGACTGGGAAAGGGGATAAATTCTACAGAAGTTAAAGGAAGAGAGTATGTTTTCTTTCTTTTTGTTGGGGTTTATTTTATTGTCTTTTCTTTTTTGGAACTGGGGATGAGATTCAAGGAATCAAATTGTTCCTGCTGAAGTGCAAAACCAACACTGGATTATTTCTTCTAAAATATTCAATCTAACAACTGATTTATTTATTTCTTTGTTTTCTTTTTTGTGGTTATTGGACATTGAATTGAGGGGTACTTTACCACTAAGCTATGCTCACAGACTTTTAATTATTATTATTATCATTATCATTATATATTTTGAGACAGGGTCTCGCTAATTTTCTGAGTGTGTCACTAAGTTGCTGAGACTGGCCTAGAACTGTCTTGGCCTCCTGGGTTGCTGGGATTACATGTGTGCACCACCATACCTGCTGATTTGCAAGTAAGACCAAAAGGTGAAATGAAACTTACTTCATTGGTTTAGAAAGAAAGGAAATGAAAAGTTAAACTGATTTTTTAAAATAGTTGATAGATATAGGCTGATTCAGAAATTATATTTTGGGTCTGAATTTCTTGGAAGAAATTTAATCCTGCTCCTATAAGCAGTCTGCAATTTGCTTCAGTTTGCATTTTGGGGAAAAAATACCCACAAACTACTCCAAAAGAAGAAATTATTATAGTAGAAATAACAATCAGATAAACGAAACATGGCACTCCAAAGATTGTACTTAGTGGTTATAAATGTTGAGATACACACTCAAATTCCTGGCTCCCAGTGGTGATATGGAAAACCATCTTTCTCTTTTCACTATATTCAAATGCAGTCAAGAATCCTGGTTCCTACAGAAAGATAAAGGGACAGATTCAAAAGGGTATAAGATAATGGTTAACAACAAAAACTATGTGGTCAATTATCAGGGTCATCATTTAGTATAAGCTATAGTTCTGTCACCTTTGAAGGAAGACCTGATCACAGTTAAAAACACCAACTCTGGAGTCACCCTTCTCAGGTTCAAACTGTATCTGATACTAGTTATATGATATGAGGTCAATTACTTAATGTCGCTGTAGATCAGCTTCCAATTTTGGGTCAAATGATGATAATAATAGTCTCTTTCACAGGGTAGCTGTGGACATTAAATGAGACATATTTATGACATAAAGCAGAATGATATTTTACTGAATGATTCAGATCATTTCATTCAACGTATCATTTTTTCCCAGCTCTAAAAGTTTCAAGGATAACAGAAATCTGTTTTCATTATTCAGTTAAATAGTTTTCCACATGATAAACTACTCATTTGCTGAGTTAATGAGCTACAGCTTGTGCAGCAGTGAAAATGGAACCCAATGTTGTCAGATGTGTTTTCCTCTGTTATTCTCACTGTGATAGTGGTTTTCAAACCCTGGAGAACTTAAGGGAGGGAGGAGCAAGGCCAGTGTCAGCTTTCACTAAGAAAGTATAAGACTTTGGGTGTAGTAAAACATGCTTGAGAAAAAGAGGGATTCTTTTCTTTAATAATGAGATTTAGTTTCCAAAGAAAAGAAGACTAATATCTAGGTGCTATAAAGTAGCAGTTCCCCAAATTGCTTCCTGAGTACTACTGAGGGCTGCCTTAAACACATTAGAAGTTATGGATTTGACCTGTGGATACACTGCCTGACTGGGTCCAAAGCTAGAGCAACTGGGTGGGCTCAGAGTAGTTCAGCTGGGTCATCTCCAAGTTCAGGACCACAATGCCACTTGCATCATTCTCTGGCCCTGACTGCCTCTGAAGAAGGAAACCAAATGACTGTTGGTGAAGAGAATTTCTAGACTTGCTGGGATTGAGACACACACACACACACACCTGAAGAAACTTGGAGAAGCTTGATCTTCTGTAGAAAAGGAGACTTGGTGACTACTTTTCTGCACACTCCTAGTTCTAGTGGTCCCCAAGAGCTCTACACAAAAGCTTGGGTCAAAAGCATACATACTTTTTTGCCTGGTAGCCTGGCAGCTGCATAGGCCAGTCATAGTACATGGGCTCCGTTAGGAGTCTGGGTTATTTGAATGCAGCTGCTTCAGTGAGCAAAATTGCAATCATATTTATCTCAGCTGCACAAATGTAGCCTTTTTCTCACCCAAAGCACTCTTATTTATTCATTTATTTTTTTTTTACAGAGAGAGAGAAAGAAAGAGAGAATCAAATTTTATTTAGGTTTTAATGTGGCTTCCACTGCTCTGACACATAGTTGTGTATGTGATGCTGGGGTTTGAACCTGTATCCTCAGGCATGCCAGGCAAGCACCGTAACTGTTGAGCTACTGCTCCAGCCACCAAGGCTCTCTTCTTAACTGGTCTATACCAGGAGAGAGTAACTGCTTTGATACTAAGTGCTCTGCCAGTCTTAAGAAAATTTCAGAAGACAAGACAAAAGTAAGGAGGAGGAAGGTTAAAAAAAATGAGAGAAGGAAAGGCAGAAAAACAGAAAGCCAGAAGTAGCATAAAAAAAGAGAGACAAAAAGGAGAGTTTGGGTAAAAATAATTACCTTAATTAGGTCTCTTAACCC
This sequence comes from Aplodontia rufa, assembly GCA_004027875.1. Lineage (NCBI taxonomy): Eukaryota > Metazoa > Chordata > Mammalia > Rodentia > Aplodontiidae > Aplodontia > Aplodontia rufa. The sequence continues at coordinate 28,759 of PVKS010010244.1, forward strand.
CTGACCCCAGTCTTTCAGAAATTGATTGCTATTGCTTTGGAACCAAAATGATTAAAAAGTTAACTTGGAAAGGATAATATATTATGATTTACAGGAACTCAGAATACTCACAATGCTTTCTTTTCTTTTTTTTTTTTAAGAAAGAGGGGAGAGAGAAAGAGAGGGGGAAGCAATTTTTTAAATTTAGTTTTTCATGTGACTTTCATTCCTTGGACACTTATGTATGTGGTGCTGGAGTTTAAACTCGTGTACTCATGCATGCCAGGTAAGTGCCATAACCACTGAGCCACTGCTCCAGCCCCTGCTCCAGCCCCACCCACAATAGTTTCTAATATTCATAATAAGAAAGGCTATAAAAGGTTAGGAGAAAAGTATGCCTTACTGGGCTGAAGCAGTGGTGTTAGCAGTTATGGAGCTTGATTGGCATGCACCAGGATGCAGGTCTGATCCCCAGCATGACAAACTCGATGAAGTGTCGGAGCACAAAAGCCACATGAAAAGCTAAATAAAAAATTGATTCTCTCTCTCACTGTCCCTTTTCTTTAAGGGAAAAAAATGCTACAAAGACTCATGAGACCCTTCTAAATTAAAACAGTTGGGCTGGAGCGGTGGCTCAGCGGTTATGGTGCTTGCCTTGCATGTACGAATATGCAAGTTCAAACCCCAGCACCACATACACAATGAAGTGTCTGAGCAATGAGGGTCACATGAAAAACTAAATAAAAATTGCTTCTCTCTCACTGTCCCCTCTTTCTTAAAAAAATAAAACAAAACAGCTAAGGATGGATTTTGCTTACAATCAGTTTGTTGGCTGCCTCTTTAATTTTGTCCACTTTGACTTCTGAGAGCCCTTTGACATTACACAGGGCTCTTCTTGTTGTCATTTGTATCCCTTTGATGGTACAGATTCCTACTGACTTCAGTTTCTTAATGTCAGCCACGTTCTGTAAATAAAAGAATGGGCACAACAGATTGATAAAATGCCAGCCTAAAAGGCTCCCATACTACGTATGTCATGTGCTTTCCTGTCCATCTCCTTCCATCATGATGCCAATTTTGTACAAGCAACCAGGTGGAACCCACCCACCATGTAGCCAAATGTTCTGGAAATATCTGAATAGAACATACCCAGCAGGCTGCCAAATGTTCTGGCAGTGGCCTGATTTCCCAAGGATGTTAGTGAGACCATGGCAATGTAACAGGGAACTCAAAAGTCTGTTGGTGGAAAAGCTAACAAATGTATCACACATTCGCCCCCTCAGTTCAGCTCCTTCCTTCTACAGCACTTCATTGCTAAAATGTTCTTCTAAAATTTTTAAAGATTTTTTCCTTCTGCCCCAGAAGAACACAAATAAAAAGATCACCAAAAGACTAGAATTTTTTCTTGCTTCTATTTTCTAAAACCAACAGAAAGATTTTAGATATGAGGGCTTCAAATGATGTCAGTGGTATTTTACTATCAATAATTGCTATTGAAATACATCTAGTTACTCAGTCTGCCTTTCTGCCAAGATCATTTAATCCAGCCACTTGACAGAACTAAATTTAGTTAACGAACAGAATGGATCTAGATAGGTAAGATTAGGAATGGTTTTAGAGGAAGCTCTGATCATCTCCAACTGGATTAGACCAGGGACAATTCTGACTCCTGGGTTCATGGGACAGTGTCTGGAGACAATTTTGGTGTCATAACAGTGTGGGTGTTACTGGCATGACATAAGAAAGAAGAATCCTGTTATACGGCTTCAGTTTGACATGACCAGAGTTATACCCACCATGATTACCCCAGAGCAATTCCAGTTGTTTTTTCCTGCATAATTTCCCAGCTTACTATAAAAAGACCAAACCATTAGGGTAGTATGTGGAGTTTTTCAATGGGACCCTGGAATGGCTAAAGTCACTTTTGTTATAACCAATATATATGCCCTCCTTCTAACCTAAATTACAGTATCTACTTGGTCATCCTGCCACCTAGGACTGTGTTTTTGTCAGTAATTTCCTCCGTTTGTTGCACTTGGTAATCCTGGATCCATCCATCTCTTTGCTAGGGTCTCATGACACCTTGGGTCTAAAACACTGGGACAGGTTGTTCTGGAATGGCAAGCATATTGCTAAGCACCCTACAATGCACATTTCAGACCCACCTCTTCCCACAAAGAATTATTTAGCCCCAAATGCTAAGGCTGATGCTGAAAAACTGATTTGGACAATTTAAGATGGCATTGGAAAACTACTTACAATTCCATGTTTCTGCAGTAGGTCAATGTCTTGAAACAAAGATTCCTAAAGGAAATGGAACACAGAAGAAAAAATGAGCTTCAATTCTTTGTATCCAAATGTTTTGTATTTTTAAAGAATTAATTAATACTAGCAGTTACTCCAAAATGCCTCAAATTCCACTTTCCTAGGCAGATTGAGGTGGTATCCATGTTTTTTCAAACACATTATTACATATTTAGAAGAAGCACTAATGTCTGAGAAGCCAAATACCTTTGCCATAGCTTCCCTAAAAATTTAAAAACTTTATGCAAAGTAGTGGAACATTTGACCTGTTTTCAATGTTTTCTCAATTTTCTTCCCCTCCGAATCTTGTACTCTTTCTTCTGGGACCAGACTGCTATTCAGTACCAGTGTGCACAGGTACCAGTATGGCCACTGCCAGTTAGTTAAGTTACTAACATGCTTTCACACAAGGCTGGCTGTGCAGTTCAGTGATGGAGCTAGCATGCGTAAGGGCCTGGGTTCTAACCTAGCACCGCAAAAAAACAAAACAAAACCCTTTCATACCAGTTGCTAAGTAGTTAATTTTAACATGCTTGCCAATTAAGTTATAACACATTTGTAATATATAACCATGTCTTATTTCTACTCTGTTTCCAAATAGTAGCTACGCCACAAAGAACTTGATAGTGTATGCGTGAGAAAGAGAGAGAGAGAGAGAGCAAGAGAGAGAGAAAGACTGTGTCTTTCAGCATATTAGTTATACCTCTTCATCTTGGAATCCAGGTTCTTCCTGCACAACTTGATCCTCCTTCATGTTGAAAGGGATGCTGCAGAAAAAGAATCTGGGAAAATAAGAAATCTTATTTAACATGTAATTATAGTTCACATAGTTAAAAAAATATTCTCTGCTTAGAAGACTCTTTGATTTCATTTCAGTCACCAAAGATAGCACAATAAGAAAAACTTTGGAAAAACTAGGTTGGTCTATCTTTTCTGCTGGGCTTGTGGCATCATTGTGTGTGTGCATGAGTGTATGTGTGTGTGTGTTAGAAGGTGGGGAGGCTTAGTCTCTTCTTTCCTTACTAGTATTCACTTTTTTTTATGAGAGAGGGAGAGAGGAAGAGAACAGGAATGAGGGGGAGAAATATCTTCATTTCTTCATCTGTCATTTTTTTCTCTGTTTCTCCAACACTTAGTTGTGTATGCGGTGCCGGGGTTTGAACCTGGGTCCTCACACAAGCCAGGCAAGCACTCCAACCACTTGAGCAATGGTTCCAGCCCCCACTATTCACTTTTTTATCATCTTCTGATTGCCTACTGCAGTTAATGACTGAAAATATTCTTATTGCTTACTTGGAATGTTATTTGGAATTATATTATTTTTAACTTTTCATGTTTGTTTAACAACACCTTAAGAATCTTGATAGTGTGTCTTTCTTCCACCTCAAATTTAGCCTACTCTCAATAAATATTTTATTTTTCTCATGTGTAATGACGCCTTCCTGCTTAATGACAGCGAACAGGTGCTCTGGTGAGGTATCTCTGTTTCATGAATCGTTAGCTATATTTTGTTTTGTAGTACTGCCTAGCTTCAGGATTTTGTAAAAATAAGCAGCTACCCAATATAAGATTGGTGTGGTGGTGCACACCTGAGTCACGAGGACGTCAAGTTCCAGGCCAGCCTGGGCAGCTTGTCTCAAAATACAGATTGAGGCCTGGAGCGGTGGCTCCGTGGTTGGAGCGCTTGCCTGGCCCGAGCGAGGACCCAGATTCAAACCCCAGCACCACACACACAACTAAATATTGGAGACGCAAAGGCCGGATGGAAAAACAAAATTGTGTCTCCCTCTCTGTTTTCTGCCAAGGGCTGAAGGTGCAGCTCCGCGGGGGCGGCCGAGGGCCCGGCCTGACAGGAGCAGCAGGCTCCAGAACTCTAGAGCGTTCGCGGTCGGAATCTCGCGACGCTGGGGGCACCACCGTTCTCCACAGGGTCTGCCCGAGCGGCCATTCTCGGTCTACTCCATTTCCTCTAACGCCGGTCAGGGGCTGCAGCCACTTGGGGACAAACAAGGGGCAGTGCCACGCGGGGCACAAATACGGCACCCGCTCTCCCTGTCCTCGAGTCACGGCCGAGGCCCGGGCCCTGGCGGCTTCGGGTGGCCCGGACGCCCCCACGGCGACCTGTGGAAGGCCCTCGCCTGGAGCCCTCAGGACCCGCGGGGCTGCCTCCCGGGGTGGGGCGGGTCGCCGCCACCAGCGCAGGGCCCGGGGCGGCCTCGGGGCTGAGCGACGGCGGCGCTTCCCGCGCACCTGGCGCGCCGCTCAGGTTCTCCACACGCCTTCCCTGTCCGCCACTCAGCGCCGCGCGAACCCACGGACGCCGCGAGACCTTCAGGGTGAAGCCCCTACGCCCCCGCCCCGGCTTTCCCGGCCTCCGCTCGGGGTTCTAACTCGAGGCCAGAACTCCGAGACAAGCGACCCAGGCGTCGCGGACCAGGCGGGTTGGCGGCAACTCAGACGCGGGTCGGCGAACGCTCGGCGCCTGCTCGACGTGGGCGGGGCGGTGGGCGGGGCGAGGAGCGCGAGGGCCACAGTGGGCGGCCCAGAGGGCGAGGCAAGGGGCGTGGAGAGGGCAGGGGGCGGGGACAAGGGCGGGGCCGGGCGTGGGCGGAGCGAGGCCCGAGGGGCTGGGAGCCGCAGCGAGCGCGGGAAGAGCCCGCAACTGAGGGTCCTGGTGGGAGCAGAGCGCTCGGGCACCCCGGGAGCCGCGGCAGGCTCCGGGATGGGGGACCTTGGGACCGGGGAGGGGCTGGGCGCAGGTGGCTGACCTGGGTGAGAGGTGGCATACAGATGTTTACCCTAATCGGGATCCTGGGTTGGGAGGTCGGATGTGGGGGTCCTTTCCCCACGCCCGGGGCTTTCTACACTCCAAGCTTTCCAGAGCCGGTTCCGTGGCTGCGTTCCTCATTTCCCTCCCTTCTCCCTGACTCTCAGCAGGTGCCACTCTTGTCTGTGATGGAGAATGACTGCATCGTCCTGGCTTGAAGTTGTAAATAGACCGATGAAGGCAAACATATTTTGATTCCGCTTTTAAATAGAAAATTTAGGCCAGCCGTCGTGCCAGCAGAGCCAGCTCTTGCGGTCTCATCCTTCGCCCCTTAAATGGGGACCGACTGTGGAGGAGGGTCATGAAACATTTGAAAGAGCATCTGTCGAGGTGGAGGCTGCGAGGTGCCTCGGACGAGAATCTGTGCAAACAGTTCTTTGGTTCAAGACCTAGTAGAGGGCGGCCTTGTTTCTTCTGAATCATTTTGATGAAATAAATAGCAAGCAGTGCCCACAACTGCAGCTGGCATTTTGAAAACCCTCCCAGGTGGATTGTTTAAAAAGCCAACAAAAAACTGTCATTGCTTTTTAAAAATCTGTTGTTTCCCAGAAATACAGACTGTCCTTGTTATATGGAAATTAATGCCCATTTTGGGGAGGAACTGGGTAGATGGTAGGCTTTCACTCTTGAGTCCTCACCTAACATAATTATAGTAAGTTTTGAAGGACTTGTTAGATGAAGACATCAACAGTGTACAAAAGAGCTGCAAAGCGCACAGCAAGATGATTTAGGGAAATCTAACATATGTAGTTTGGTGTAGTGACAGCTGGGAGAGAGAAATGTTCATAATATTTGAAGGTTGTGTGCAGTACACTTAAAGAAGGAAACTGAAATGAGCTTGCTAATGACAAATTCATGAAGAGAAGCTAGAACCTTGTTGGGATATCATATTGATGGCTTTATATAACTTTAAAAATATTTCAAAACAACAATAAGCCCCAGAGGAGTTAAAAAGTACATGTGAAGTCCTTTACAGTCAAATCAGGGCCAAAAATACATTAGTCTTTCATAAACTACAAAAATTCTGAAAATGATGTAGGTGGCCTTTCAAGTCAGCAGGGAGATGATGAATTCAGTGAATGGTGTTGGAATGACTAGGTAACCATCTGGAAGAAAAATAAAACTGGAACCACGTTTCACACCTTACATCAAAATAAATTCCAGAAGGATAAAAAATTTTTAATCTGAACAATATAATAATAAAAGCACTAGAAGAAAACATGGGGAAGTTTATTATTATTTCATAACACAAAAAAATCTTTTAAAGTATGATACAGAATTCAGAATCTATTCAAACACTGAGAAGTAACGCTGTTTTTGTTGTTGTTTTGTTTTGTTTTTAAATTCAGCGTGGTGAAATGCTACTTTCTTATCCAAGATAAAGAGCGAGGAAAGTGAAAGCTTTTGTGTCAAGCGAGAACCAGATAATTTAGCTCACCTAATTTTTAAAAAATCCTACAGTGAACCCACAATTTCTCCATGAAATTTTATGTCATTTTTTAAATTTAAAAAAAAATGACAGTGGGGTTAATCATCAGGGCCTGAGTTTTAAACCATTACACTTTACTGCCCCTCTGTGGACAACCACCTTATAACCAAACAGAGGCACATGACTCCAGTGGGTATGATGAGCTTCCTCAAACTGGTATCTGCAGACACACATTCTTGGAGTTTCAAGAGATGATATTTGAGAAATGCTTTGCTAAAGAAGAAAAGGAGAGCTTGTCTCTCTCTCTCACACAGTGTCACTGGGTAGATCTTCCCTTAAAACATGTTTAATTATTTCGGAAGCTATGTATTGATACCCTGCCAGGTGTCAGGCAACGTGCGGGGCGTTGGGTGCTAGGATTCAACACGAACAAGATGCCAGCCCTAGAGAGGACCGTAGACAGTACACAGGCACTCACAGGAATTGCTACTGTTATGGCGCAACCCCACAGTCTGCTTCTCCCCTGATCAATGGTAATTAATTCTCTACAAGTATTTCCATTTGTAGTAGAGGGGTACAAGTTTCCAGCCCCCATCTCTCTCCAGAGGGGCAGATATACCAGCTGCCCTATCTAAACTCCATGTCTTACATTTATTTTTGTTTTTTACTGTGGTGGAAACCCCACCTTGCACAGGTGAATGGCTGTCCCTATTACACTACCCTGTGATAATCAGGACTTAGGAACCAGTGCTCAGAGGCTCTGTGAGTTCTTTGATTCAATCAGAACACTGAAAAAAATATCAACTTCCCTCTGCCCTCTTTCTTCTAGTAGGCTTTGGAAAGTGGAAAATCTATCACATTCTAAAATGTCCTGAGAAATAGCTTCTTAACTCTCCATAGCTCCCAGTTAGATCTCTAGGTTATTCCTTGCTTAGTCCTGTTTGTTTGTTTTCTACCAAGTATTGAGTATTGAACCCATGATCTCTTTACAGCTGAGCTACATCCCCAGCCCTTTTTAGTTTTTCATTTTGAAACAATGTCTTGCTAAGTTACTGAGGCTGGCCTCAAACTTGTGATCCTTCTGCCTCAGCCTCCTGAGTACCTGGGATTACTGGCATGGGCCACCACACCTGGCTTTGCCTGGCACTCTAGATATAATCCCCTTAATGGAATATGCAGCTCTCTTCCACAAACATCATTGTACAGATTGACAGAAACTGACCTTGACCTTTCCCCTTTATTCACCGATTTATCACTCAAGGCTGAAAGGTACAGCAAATTTTATTGAAACATTGCAGGATATAAAGGAAAATATAGATTCTAGGCAGTTTTTAAAAATTAACATTCAATTTTCTGAAAATAATATTTTAAAATTTAGTTTCCCTTAAGCTTTCAATAATATTTAATTTATAAATCTAATACATTTTAATAATTATTTCTAAGGGTAACTTTGATCAATGTTTCACCAATTCAAATTCAATAGACCAAACTCCTTTAAATGAGTGGTCCCATTTACCTTAAATTACTTCAAACAATTTTTTGAGACAGGTTCTCAAATTGTATTGCTGAATTGTGTGCATCTAGGAATATGTGACTACTGATCCCAACATTATGTAAAACTATAATGCACTAATAAAAAGGATATATATATGTATAAATATATATAGACAGGTTCTCACTAAGTTGCCCAGTCTGGCCTACAGCTTGTGATATTCCTATTTCAGCCTCCTACATACCTGGAAAGGCAGGCATGCTCCATCAGATCCAGATTATATTAAGCAATTTAAATGGTAATATTCACTTTAGTATATTTGAATTTCTTCTGTTCCCTGGCCTGATCAATAAAACTTTCAAAGCACTCAAACCACTCTATTAAAGTCAAATATAGTGGGCTGGCAAGGAGGCTGGGAGGTTACACAGTGCTTGCACGGCATGCCCAAGTACATGGGTTCAAACTCCTGCACCCACGTACACAACTAAATGTCAGAGCAACGAAAGCCATGTGAAAAACTCAATAAAAATTGATTCTCTCTGATCTCTATTTCTCTCTCTCTCTCTGTCCTTCTCTCTTAAAAAAATAAAAAATAAAGTCTAATATAGTGACTCTGAAGTTCTCATAAATATTTCATAACTTTGCAAAATTACATCTTTTAATTAAAAATTGCTGGGGCTGGAGCGGTGGCTCAGCGGTTATAGCGCTTGCTCAGCATGCCCAAGTATGCGGGTTCAAACTCCAGCACCACATATACAACGAGTCTCAGAGCAACAAAAACTACATGAAAAGCTAAATAAAATTGTTTCTCTCTCTCTCTTTCCCTTTCCCTCTCTTTAAAAAAAAATTGCATATTTTAATTTGGAATCAGACTGACCTGGAGATTCTTGAATTTAATAAATGATTTTAACCAGTACAATCACTTTAAATATAAATATGCAGATTATTTGTAGCTGGCATGAATCACTCATTGTCTGTCTCTAGTTCTGAACTTTCACATTTGCCTGTAAAGAACTCCTTTACATTTTCAAATTACTACCGCACAAAAGTGGACCTATCATCCAAGCTGACCAGCAGAGTCTGGACATGAAATCTTTACCTACATCTCTTCAGGAGGACTTTGAGTGTGCTAGAATTTTAAATCGTTCACCAAACGTAAGTTTTCCCACAGCCCGAGGGGAAATCTTTTAAAGAAATTAATCCTTGGGACTGGAGAGGAGACTCAGCAAATGTTTTCTTCTCTATTTTCCGTGTCGTGCGAATCTCTCCTTATCTTTGGGTGCTTTTGCCCATGTTCCGAATGAGGTTGGTCTTGTAGCAGGGATGTTCTTCTCCACAACACGGAGGGTGCTATTCGGGTGTGAGTGACAATTCAGCAAATGTTTATTGAGCTCCTCCTACTTTGTGCCAGTAACTATTCTAGGTGCTGAGTAAGCCCCCAGGGGACTTGGGGATATCACTCATCGATGGCTGATGGTATCCAAGGGTCTAGAACAGTCTGAGGGAGTCAGAAGCTGGTATTCAGACTCCTGCTATGGTCCAGGGAAGTTGAGAGCTCACCAGCTTTGTTCCCCTCTGACATCTTCCCACCAGTGTGAAATAATTTCCCAAGTATCCAGTAAGAAATTGTTAAACACTGCCCCCCTCCCAAGGTCTCTGGGAGACAAACATTACTTCTCAAATGATATGGTCCAAGCCATCTCTCCTGGAAAGAAGTCAGTACTTCTCTATTACAAAGAGCCAGGCTCCATGGCTTTACCCCATTTCCAAATCATGTCACCCCACCCAAGAATAAGCCCCTCACAGTCTACGCTGAGCCCTGTGCCTCTCAGCTGCTGCTCCTCTGGCAACATAGAAGGTTTAATGACTGCTCCTGCACGGTGTTGGTTAAATTCTTTTTCTTTCTTTTTGAGAGAGGGAGAGAGGAAGACAGAAAGAGAGAATCAATTTTGTTTATTTCTTCTCCTGGCCTTTGTTTCTCCGTTACTTCATTGTGTATGTGGTGCTGGGGTTTGAACCTGGGTCCTCGCACATGCCAGGCAAGTGCTCCAACCATTGAGCCACTGCTCCAGGCCGTTAAATTCTTAATCTAGGCTCTTGCCTTATTCTCCAGTTACAAGAGTCAGTAGCGTGCCATGGGAGCATGTGGGACCTTATCAAGTGTGGTGGGGTGCAGAAGTGTGGCTTCGAAGCTGAGTCTCTTGAGTGGCTGGTTAGGCAGGTAGTAAGAGGGGACAGGTACTGACTCGGGAGAGGGTGCTCCCTGGAGATCAGTACTTTTTTGTTAGAATGAATGGCTGGCTAGTAAAACACCTTTTGCATTGTCTAAACATTCTAACCTCACTATCCCACTTTCTTCCATCTTGCTGTGCCCTTTCCCCTACCCTTCTAGTTTATGTAGATATTTCAAATATTTTGATCATTGCCTCAGGCAACAGAGGAGATATTCTGAGAGATAATAATCACTCTACAATGTGCTTTTGATTTACAGAAAACATTGAGAAATTAGAAATAAAATTCATCCATTGGTTTATTTACATATTAGGGATATTGGGGCTTGAACCCAGGGGTGCCTATCACAGAGTTTAATGCCCAGTTTTTTAATTTCTAATTTTGAGACAGGGTCTTACTAAATTACTGAGGCTGGCCTTGATCTTGGAATCCTCCTGCCTCAGCCCTCAGCTTCCTCCGTTGCTGGGATCACAGGTTTGTGCAACCACACTGGGCCTACTGAGTTTTTTATTCTGTGATTGGTTGTTTTGTTTCAAAACATACTCTTTGGGTCAGGCAGAAAAAAATAATCATCCACTGGTTTGCAAACTGAGAAATAGGAAGTCTGATGGTCCATTTTCAGAATGTAGTCTTTAAAAAGAAAGAGAGAATCAATTTTATTTAGTTTTTCATGTGGCTTTTGTTGCTCCAACACTTCATTGTATACGTAGTGGTGGGGTTTGAACCCAGGTCCTCACACATGCCAGGCCAGTGCAGTAACTACTGAGCCACTGCTCCAGCCCTCAGAATTTTTAATAATTTTATTTCTAACAAAATCTAAAAAAATGCAAACCAAAAAGGTTCTTTGTTCAAAGCACTGATTAACAAAAACAAAAAAATTAAGTCACATTTTCTATGTCTAGATGCTTCACATATATTCAATTCCTATACTTTCACTTTCTAATAAACATTTCCATTTCTTTTGTTTGCAGAGCTGGGGTTGGAACCCAGGTCCTCATGCGTGTGGGCAAGCACTCTATCACTAAGCATAATTTTAAATGACTGCTTAAGAGGCTGGAGCAGTGACTCGGTGGTTACGGTGCTTGCCCAGCCTGCACAAGTACTTGGGTTCAAACCCCAGCAACCCACATACACAACTAAGTGTCAGAGCAACTAAAGCCATGTGAAAAACTCAATAAAAATTGATTCTCTCTCTCTCTCACTGTCCTTCTCTCTTTAAAAAAATAAATAATATCCCTTGAATGTCTATGTTGTTATAAACTAAATTTCCCTAATATTGGACATTAGAAATTAATGTAAGCTCTTATTGCATAGTTTATTTCCTATTTAGGATTCTTTTTCTTTTCTTCTTTTTTTTTTAAGAGAGAGGAACAGTGAGAGAGAGAGAGAGAGAGAGAGAATTTTATTTAGTTTTTCACGTGGCTTTCATTGCTCCAAGACTTTTTTGTGTACATGGTGCTGGAATCAAACCAGCATCCTCGCTCACGCCAGGCAAGCACCACAATCACTGAGCCACTGCTCCAGCCCCAAGGATTATTTTTCTTAAGAGTGTAAGTGTAATAACTGATTTCCAGAAGTGTAATAACTGATTCAAAGAGAACAGACAGGCTTAAGGATTGTTTTTTTGTTTTATTTATTTATTTATTTTGGTACTAGGGATTGAACCCAGGGGTGCTTAACAACTGAGCCATGTCCCTAGCCCTTTTTATTTTTTTAAGACAGGTCTTGCTAAATTACTCAGGGCTTCCCTAAGTTGCTGAGGCTGGCTTTGAATTTGGAATTTTCCTGTCTTAGCCTCCCAGGCTTCTGGGATTACAGGTGTGTTCCACCACACCCGACTAATTAAACTTTTGATACATGTTCATATGTGTATATAACAATATAAATGAGAAGCACAAATAATTGTTCTATATAAAAGCATGTTTTATCAGACACACTCATGTGGCATATGTAAATATTGTATATATTTTATTTATAGATTTATGTAAATGACACATATACATTATATTTTGGGCGTTTTCATTTATTCAGGCTTATTTCCAAGTTTGAAAAACTTCCAGCCTCAGCATATGGCAGTCAGAGAGGCACACCTGTGATCGTTTTATTTCCTTAGCATTTATTGAACACTGCTAGGTCCCACCTCTCCACTGGATTTGGAGATAGACAGGTCTCTGAAAGAGCAAGAGACTGCAGACTAGCTTGAAACAGGTAATCAATGCCTGGGGTGGGATAAGAGGGATTAACAGGCCACTGGAAACCCAGTAGGGTTCTCCTTAGTGGGAGCCCCTAGGAATGACTCAATTTGGTGAGTGGGGTGGAGGATCCCTGAGGATTTGCCTACTGAGCTTGGTGGCAAAGGCAGAGGAACCCAGAGGCTCATTTGGGGAGCAGGCACTGGGGACAGTGGGTCCCTAGAATCAAAGCAGAGGCCAAGAGAACATGCATTTGAGGAATACAGTCCACGAGACAGAACGGCAGTTCCAGGCTATGCCTAACCCCGAGTTACTCCACCTTATGAAGCAGTAGTTTGCCATGACTTACTCCATCTTGAGCATAAGTGCGGAAGTAGAATGACTCTATACCTTGTTCGTATCGGTCAACAACCACCATCTGCCTAGCATAACCATAAGGCACAAACTGATGTTAATCATGGTAATGAAAATGCCCATCTGTGAACTTATAAAATTAATCAGAAGCACAAGGATGCACGGGTGTATCAACCCCACATTGGTGAAATCAGGCCCATTAGCTCATCAAATACACTGGGCCACTGAATGAAGCAACACCCCCACCCAAGGTGCACAAGAGGAGCACCGTGAGACTGGACGTGGTGGCCCACGGACCACAACACCTGGTCACTCAGACCAACCTTGCTCAGGAAAGTTGCCATAGCAATGAACCTCTGGTTCTGTCCCTCCTGGTTTCAACACAGCATGGGTCTCATGCCCATGACGACCACACACCACCTACTGCAAAGTGACACGTCAAGCTGGCACTCTGAGCTTTGACAGCTCTGACCACCTGCAGCGCCTGCGCTGCAACTCCTCTCTGCCTTTGCTCGGTTCAGCCTGAACCCCTGTGACCACCTTAACCCTTTGTGTTATAAGTGGATAGGCATGTGGATAAAGTATGATGTGAAAAAAAATAAAAAAAAGAAAAAAAAAAGTATGATGTGTGACTTGAGTGTTTTATTAGTAGTTAAGATTGAAATAAAGGAACTCGTGAGCCCAGGCATGGTGGCACACACCTGTAAACCCAGAGGCTTGGGAGGCTAAGGCAGGAGGATCTCAAGTTCAAAGCCAGCCTTAACAACTTAGCGAGGCCCAACTGAGCAAGACCCTGTCTCAAAATTAAAAAAAAAAAAAAAAAAAAAGGGCTGGGGATGTGGCTCAGTGGCTAAGTGTCCCTGGGTTCAATTCTTGGTACTAAGACAAAAAATAAAACACTGTGATTGCTGCACTTGTGACCCTCAAGTATTTGGTGAACTGCCACTGGTGAAAGTGGCGGAGGCTGTGAATTTGTTGTTATTCAAGGAGTTTTGACCTTGTGGGAAGACACAGGTGTGTTTGGCCTATGTTACTAGCACAGCTCGCTCCCCGCACATGCCCAGTGATGATGATGAGGTACCACTGCCAGGTTTCGGGCACTGTTCTGTGCGCCTTCCACAGATGTGTGACCCACGCTTCACAAAGACCCCATGAGGTGGGGACAGTTTTTGCTCCCCCTTGACACCTGGTGGAACTGAGATGCGGAATAACTCAGCCCAGCTCCAGGTCTGGCTCCGGTGTCCACGTTCTGAACCAGGCTGAGTCACTCCACAGCAGCCCTGTCTGTTCACGTGTGACTTAATCTTCCGATTATAGAAGTGAGCTGTGACTGCGCATGGCAGAGGCCCCAAGCCAGGTTTGTAGCACCCCGCGACCGATCACGTGACTTTCCTTTTTGCAGTGCGGGACACTGATCCCAGGGCCTCCTCCTTCAGCGACAGTCCCAGCCCTGCAGACAGTTTCTCACCATGTGCTCTAGGGGGAACTATTGAATTTCTCTGTGCCTCCTTTCCTCTTCTGAAAACCAAGAGAAATAGAGCTGAGTTGTCATCAGGATCCAAGTGTTTGGAGGAGCCACAGAGAGGGAGGAGAGTGCCACAAGCACATTGTGAAAGTCAAAGCCAGGCCTAATGGTGGCTTCCATGGAGAAGGGCCTCAGTCAGAGAGTGAGAACGTGCGTGTAGGTTGCTCATGGGGTTTATTGAAAAGGCAATGAAGGAGCCATAAAATACTCCTAGAAGTGTCCCCCTATGTGCCTTTAATGTAAAAATGATGGATAATCTCAAATATATACAAAAGTGAGAGAATGCATACCCGCCAGCCAATCCCAGCCACTTGCTACACAGACTTCATCTTGTTTCACCTCATACCTGTTTTCTTCCTCCATATTATCCGGATGCAAATCCCACACATCATATAATCCTCTGTAAATGCCTCTGTTTGTATCTCTAAAAGATAAGGATTCTTTTTAAAAAACATAATCATAATACCATTATCACTTACAAATTAATAATTAAGTAAAAATTATTTTTTCGTTGGATTTTTGTTTTTCCTCCACTTGGTTGTGTACATGGTGTTGAGGTTCGAATCCAGGTCCTCGTGTACGCCAGGCAAGCACTCCACCGATGAGCCACTGCTCCAGCTGAAAAATTAGTAATAATTTTTAATATCAAATATCCCGGCAGTACTTAAATTTCTAATTATCTCATAAATGCCATATATTTTCAATCGTTTTTTCAACCAGGATCTAGATAATGGCTACGCATTATTTACTTATTTAGTGGTAATGGGGATTGAACCCAGGGCCACTGAGCAATACCCTCAGTCTTTTTTATTTTTTGAGACAAGGTCTCCCTAAGTTGTCCAGGCCTCTTTCCTAGGGCTCCTGAGTCATTAAAATTATAGGGGCACACCCCACTGCGCCTGACTGGTGGTGATGATGATGACTCTGGGAATGGAACCCAGGGCCCTTAAATCTCTTTTAATCTATAGATTCTCTATTTTCCCTTGAAACTTACTTGTTAAGAAGAAGGGAGTCACAACCCCAGAGCTCTGGATAGCCCGGATCTTGCAGACAGAAGTGCCTGGGCATCCTTCACTGAACTCTTCTGTCCTCTGTATTTCCTGCTGGATCTGGAGTCCAGATCAGGTCTGGTTGTGTGATAGGTGGTCTGTGGTCTACCAACAGGAGGCGTTCAGTGGCCGCTCATCTTCTGGGGTCGTTAGCAGCCATTACCAGTCAGCCTAGATCCATTCCCCCATGGAGGGTTATGAAATGCTGACATTTTAATTCTATCATTGTTTCTAAATTCATTAACTGGAATGTTTCTGGAGAGCAACTTCCCCTCACCTTCTATCTGGTGATCTGGTGACAGTTTATTGGGCAGTGGCATGATAAATGCTCATTCGTTCTCTATATTTACCAGTTTTCAAGATAATGATTTGACACCCTCATGTCCTTCAATGGCGACCTTCAATATGAACGCTGTGAAAACGTGTTTCATACGCCTCAGTCTTGGCAATTATTGTCACTATTGGTGCCCAAATGGTCCCAACATTTAGTGAATGGGACCCTCTTTAAATCGGTTCCTAATTCTGACAGGACTCTTCTGTCAGTAGCTTCCTGGTTGCCTCGTGTGGCAATACGTTCCTGTTATTATGGTCTGTAGTAAAATGCATAACATCACTGTTATGAATGCATAGCTTAATGAAAGAATTAATGAATGTATTCCTAAATGAACAAGGTGAGGGGCTGGAGCGGTGGCTCAGCGGTATCGGCGCTTGCCTGGCAAGCACGAGGGCCCGGGTTCAAACCCCAGCACCACGTACACAGCTAAGTGTTGGAGCAGCAAAAGCCATGTGAAAAAACTAAATAAAATTAATTCTTTCTCTTTCTCCACTGACTTTCTTTCTTAAAAAATTAAAAAAAAATGAATGAGGTGATTTAACTTCCATTTAAACCCTGACTTTGGCCCATGGTAGGAGTGAACTTTAATAGTATTCTTTGTCCCGTGGACTGGGAATGACTGAGGCGTCCCTGTTGCGGTGCTGTTTTTCTGTTTTGCTGTTGGTTTAGATGGAGTCCAACAGCACACGCAGCCTTCACCTATAAAGATTCTCCCAGTTCTTAGAGTCGATTCCTTCCCTTGAGCTGGAAGGAGAGAGGGTGAGGACCACCACCTCGTTTTTCTGCATTGTCGTTGACTTCACGGGTAACTCTGCCTCTCTGCAGAAGAACATAAAGGCAAACGAATGGATTAAAGAGCCAGTTTGAGGGAGGGTATGTAAACAGCTTAGAAATCAACCACCCCAGTAAGGGGGGTGCAGGGGCTGGGTGGCACTGGGTGGTGCTCATGCCACCAAGGGAGAAGGTGGAGAACTGTGGTCAGCACACAAGCAAAAACCAAGACCCAAAGCAAGAAGACAGGCATGTCAAAATAGATACAGACAGACAGACCCAGTGCCAAGGACAGCAGAAGTTTTGCAAGAAAAGAAAAATGACCACAGTCCCCATGGCTGAGCTGATAATAGTGTTGATTGCTGATTATGATCCAACCAAAGTTACAGGATAAGCCCACTGGGTATCTGAAAATACAAGAAGTCGCCAGAGCAGCACCACACTTGGAGACCTAAGTGGCCCATGTTGTAGCGGGGAAATGGGACAAGGCAGTCAGCAGAATGCATTTTTTTTTTTGTAATAGGCTTTATAGAAGTATTAACTTGTTAATTTAAGAAGCATTTTAATCATGCTGTGAGCAAGTGATTTACAGATACTTGAATAACTTAATCCTCATAGCAACCTGACAACATACCATTATCACCCCTATTTTACAAATGAAGAAACAGAGCCTCAGAGACATTAACAGCTGCTGCAAGTCACACAGCTAGCAGGTCAGGGTGGAGCTGGATTAAAATCTACAGGTGAGCTGGGTGCGGTGGAACACGCCTGGAATGCCAGTGACTCAGGAAGTGGAGGCAATTTAGCGAGACCCTGTCTCATTATATAAAAATCAAGAGGGCTGGAGATGAGGCTCAGTGGTAGGGTGCCTGGGATCAATCCCCAGTACCAAAACAAAAACCAAAATAATTCCAGGCAGGTCTGATCCCAGAGCTGCCTCTCTATTCAATTCTTAAAGGATTAATAAGTAATTAAGGTACAAATGAAATTTTAAAAAATCAATGTGAT
This sequence comes from Aplodontia rufa, assembly GCA_004027875.1. Lineage (NCBI taxonomy): Eukaryota > Metazoa > Chordata > Mammalia > Rodentia > Aplodontiidae > Aplodontia > Aplodontia rufa. The sequence continues at coordinate 46,255 of PVKS010010244.1, forward strand.
CTTTTAAGAGTATTTATTACTAACTCCACATGTAAGTTCAGAGGCAAAGTTTTAAAATGTTATTTTCTTTTCTGTAAGCAATTAACAGTAGAAGTATGCTAAGCACACAGTAGCTAATCACTGCTTCCTTCACTACGAATTGCTGAATCCCTACTAGGTGCCAGCCTCAGAAGCAGGTGCTGAGAATCCAATCTGGGATGACACAAAGTCCCTAAAGTTGAGAGTCTGACAGTATAGACGCCTCAGGGACTGCAGTCACATATCCTGGGGCAAGTGCAGGAAACACAGAATACAAAACAGGCAGCACTAGGGCAGTCTGGAGAGACTTCCTGGAGGAGGTGATGCCTCAGCTGGGCTTGGGGCCAGGAGAGAGTCAGGCAGATGACAAAGTGACTAATGCACATTCAAGGAAGAGGAAGGAGCAAGGAATGCTGGGGGCTTAGAGAAGGAATATTTCTCTCTGTTCTGCAGGTGTGGGAAAGTCACCTGAGGAGAAGACCTATCTACTCTCCAAAGTAGCAGCAGCTGAGAGCTGGGGACTTGGCAGTGTGTGTCCACGGGGCCACGGCAGAGAGAGCTGAGATGAGAACCGAGAGGTGCACAGGGGCCACCTCGTGAATAATCTAGATTTTGTCTTCAGGGTTCTTAGGGGAATATGGACAAATGGTTTTAAGCAAAGGACTGGTGGGATTAGATGTGGATCTTTGGGTTGTTTTTGTTTCTTTGTGTGTGTGTGTGTTTTGTTTTCATACCAGGGACTGAACCCAGGGATGCTTAACCACTAAGCCACGTCCCCAGACCTTTTGTTTCTTATTTTGAGACAGGGTCTCGATAAATTGCTGAGGCTGGCTTTGAACTTGTGATCCTCCTGCCTCAGGCTTGTGAGTTGCTGGAATTACAGATGTGCACCCCTACCCGTGGCTGTTTCTTTGTTTTTGAGAGAAGGGGTCTTGGGGTCTGGCTCTGTTGCCCAGACTGGCTTTGAGTTGGACTCAAGTGATCCTCCTGCCTCAGTCTCCCTGGTAGTGGGGCTACAGTGTGCACCACTGCACTGGGCTGAGGTGTGCATATTCTTTATTAAAGAGAAGGACAGAGAGAGAGAGAGAGAGAGAGAGAGAGAGAGAGAGGCAGAGAGAATCAATTTTTATTGAGTTTTTTCACATGGCTTTTGTTGCTCTGACACTTAGTTGTGTACGTGGGTGCTGGGGTTTGAACCCATGTACTTGCACATGCCAGGCAAGCGCCATAACCGCCAAGCCACTGCTCCAGCCTCACATTTTTTTTTTTAAGAGAGAGAGAGGGCTAGAGCAGTGTCTCAGTAGTTGGAACACTTGCCTTGCATGTGCAAGGACCCGGGTTCAAACTCCAGCCACACATACACAAGGAAGTGTTGGAGAACAAAGGTCAAATGAAAAAGTCAATAAAATTGATTCTGTCTCTCCCTCTTTCAGAGAGAGAGAGAGAGACAGAGAGAGAGAGAGAGAGAGAGAGAGAGAGAGAGGGAGAGAGAGTCAACTTTATTTTTTCATCTGGTGCCAGGGTTTCAACCCAGGTCCTTGTGCATGCCAGGCAAGCGCCCCAGCCACTGAGCCACTGCTCCAGCCCCTGAGCTATACATTTTCAAAGACTCTCTTGATGTTGTGAGAGACCTGTGAGGGGCCTGGGTCTAAAGTGACCCTCAGAATTCCTGAAACACAGAGAAGTCACACGTGCTTGACAGGCCCCTTCAGAGGTCAGCTGCATAACCTGTAGACTGTGCCCAGCACGAGACAAAAGGTCCCTTTCCCTCAGTTTCCCTTCCCATGTTCAGAAAGGGAAGAGCAGACTTGCTTGTCTCTAACTTCCTACGAGTCCTTAGGGACTTTGGAAAGGTGTCTAGAGGAACAAATTGGGACATATGCTGTGTCTTGTCTGAATGTCAACTCCGGGAGCGTAGAGGGCTCTTTCCCGTGGGTAAGAATTTGTGCATTTTTGGCTGCTTCACATTTCTGTGCCCACAGTGGGTCGTCAGCAAGCTCTGCCCTGAGTGGGGAGGAGGCAAGCTGGTCCAGGACCCAGGGAGCCACAGAGTCCTGGGCTGGACTCTCAACCACACGGAGTCAGGGATTCCTGCAATAAGGGATGCAAGAGGTTTTATAAACACTACAAAAATAAAAACAATAATATCGTGTTTATTATTGTCAGTCCTTTGCCAGACAACACAGAGTTTAGATTTCTTACACCTGACAAACGTCCACAGGAACAAGTCCAAACAAAAAACTTAGAAAGCTTATTCTCAAGGCATGGGGGTAATAAGGGGTGGGGCAGGGAGTCAAAGCTCCTCCACTGCGTTCCCTTTTTCTGTGGGGGAATCCAAAAGGCAGCCCTTAACCTGCTTGTCTAGCCTGGGCTCAGGAGGAGCAGCAGTCCCCACACAAGGTGGAGCCATTGAGTTGTTGGGGAAGACACTGAACCTTTTTTACATGGTTTCATATCATACTTTCAAATTTCTATTTTTTTCTGTATGTTTTATAGTAAACAGAATATTAATACAGAAATACATGTGTATACTTTCTTAATTATTAATATATTATGAGTTCTGAAGTATTTTGGATACAAGAGCAAGAAAGTTCGAGGACTGCTGATTGAGAGATACAGACCAGGTATCCAGTGGAGGTAAATATTTGTAGAAGAATTTACAAATACCCCCAAATACATATAAATTCCCTTTTATCTTCAGGACCTTTTTAGGGCGGGAGGTACCGGGTTTGCATCCGGGTGCTTAACCCCTGAACCACGTCCCCAGACCTTTTCATTTTTTCCTTTGAAACAGGTTCTCACTAAGTTACTTCGGGCCTCGCTAACTTGCTGAGGCTGGTTTTGAACTTAAGATCTTCCTGCCTCAACCTCCCAAATCACTGGGAATTTATAGGCAGGCGCCTCCATGCCCAGCTACCTTCAGGACTTATTTAAATGCCAAATTTGTCCCAGCAACTCAGAAGGTTGAGGCAGAAGGATCACAAGCCAGCCTCAGCAAGTTAGTGAGGCCCTAAGCAACCTAGCCAAATCTGGCCACACGACCCCCGCTTATTACCTTCAGAGGCTCCCTTAACAGAAAACGAGGAGCTCCCAGGAGACCCCTCAGGATTCCTCCAGGAGCCCATCTAGGCCCTGTCTCCTGGAAGCTTCTCATACATGGCCCTGGCCGCCTACCTGCTGCTCCCTGCCCTGCGCTGCCCACAGAACACAACAACCCCTTTCTTCAGCCACCCCCTCCTGCCTGGCAAACTCCTTCCTGTCCACTCCAGACTCAGGGCCAGCGGCCCCACTTCTCCACAGTGCTGGCTCCTGGGCCTCTGCCCCCAGCAGCACCACGGGTGGGTGCCAGGCATTTCATTTGCTGATTGTTCTGCCCTCCTGCGGCCAGCCCCTTGAGAGCACTCACTGTCTTAGCCACTCTGAAGTGTCCCTGCCTACAGCAGGAACCTGGGCCGCCTCTCTAAACCTGGGTTTGTGGCTGACACTTGCCTCTGAGCACACAAGCTCAGCACAGGGCAAACCGTTAACAAATAGAGCTGTGACTGCCACACTACACGGGGTTTTGTGTGCTGGGGACTGAACCCAGGGCCTCATGCATGCTAGGCCAGCACTCTGCCCCTTCAGCCCTGTCACACTCTAACAGGACACTGCTATATTTTAAACAACGAGTGAAAGTAAATACAGAGATAAATGTAGCAACTCAAGCACAAAATGCCCCCTTCTGCTTTTCTCCTGGCCTGGGCCAAACCATGATGGACGCCACTACCATGGAGGGAGTGTGTGGGCCCCCTTGCCCTGCGGTGGGAGGGGTGTGGACCCCCTTGCCCTGCGGTGGGAGGGGTGTGGACCCCCTTGCCCTGCCGTGGGAGGGGTGTGGGCCCCCTGCATGGGAGGATGTTTTCCATTTCTCATTCCTGGGCCCTGGTTCCTCTTTTCTATGTTCCAACCCACCTGGAAGCAGAGATGTCACGGACTCTGTAGGGACTTCCTACTTCCAGGGAATATAGATCCTCAGGGGTTGGAAAAAAGAGGGGAGAGTTCATTAACTTCCGTTTCTCTTCTCTTTCCCTCTCTTCCTTCTCCTTCCTATAGGGAAACAAGACAGCAACAAAAACTTGTTGAGAAATTCAGTGTGATCTTCAAAGAGTTCACTGGAATCTTGATAGGTGCTGGGAAGCAAAATTTGCGGATCAGTCATTAATGGTGACAAAAGAAAGTAACTGAAGCCATCTGAGCCACACTCAATGCCCCTTTGTCTGCTTCTAGCAGTGTCAGGCACTGACTAGAAACAGGATCATCCTGGACAGGGTTCCTGACCTCAAGGATAAACCAAAGAGGTGGACAGGCAAATCTACGGCTAGAGCAGAACATTTCTTTTTTCTTTTTTTTTTCTTTTAGAGAGACAGTGACAGTGAGAGAGAGAGAGAATCAATTTTATTTAGTTTTTCACGTGGCTTTCATTGCTCTGACATTTCATTGTGTATGTGGTGCTGGGGTTCGAACCCACGTTCTCATGCATGCCAGGCAAGCACCATAACCGCTGAGCCCTAGAGTAGAACATTTCTCTGGCATGGGATCAGGAGAGCACTGGGCACAGGGAGGACTTCCTGGAGGAGGGGGTGACTCAGCTGGGTTTTAAGGGTCAGGTGAAAAATTGGCTGAAGGATAAAGTCTGAGGGAATGGCAGTGACATTGGCAAATTAGACCGAGTTGACTTCTCTATGTTTCTGAGAATCTAGGATGGATGGTAGAAAGGTTGTTATTAATGATCAACTGCCAGTCCTGTAAGATTCCTCGACTCAAGCTAACCTGCTATTATAAAGGAAAAAAAGTGGTCTCTTTGCAATTCAGAGGAAAACTTAAATTGGAAGGCTTAGGTTTGGAGGGTTTCCTTGGTCAAAATATTCAACCCTGTTAAGTTTTGATTACTTCTTCATCTCTGAAATGGGCAGTTTAATACTATCTATCAGTGATGGAGATAGTTACCAACCCACTGTCCACTCTCCCGCCTTTTTCCTCTTCTGTTTTGTGGTAGTAGAGATTGAACCCAGAGGTATTCTACCACAGAGCCACATCCACAGCTCTTTTTCAATTTCATTTTAAGACAAAGTCTTGCTAAGTTTCCCGGGTTGACCTTGAACTGGTGACCCTCTTGCCTGGGTGTCCCATGTAGCTGGGATTACACATGTGCATCTGCTCACTCTCCCCCCTTTTCTTTAGCAATGGAAGCAGTTTTGTTTGAAATAGTAATGGGCTCAGATTTTTTAAAATTTATAAAAAAACTAAAACAAGGGGCTGGAGCGGTGGCTCAGCAGTTATGGCGCTTGCCCAGCATGTGCAAGTACGCAGGTTCAAACCCCAGCACCACGTACACAGCTAAGTGTCGGAGCAACGAAAGCCACGTGAAAAACTCAATAAAAGTTGATTCTATTTCTCTCTCTTTCTCTCTAAAACTAAAACAAAACCCACTTTTCCTAGCCTCCCGTGTGACTAATAGTTGGCCATTGACACAAAGTGGTAATGTTACATGGTATCTCCAGGGAGGGCCCTTAAAAAGGAGGTGGCAGTAGAGACAGACTGCAAACGGGCAGGAGGGATCTTTCTGGACTGATGAGAAAGCAACTGCCAGTCACAGCCAGTGGGTGGGTCTTGCACCCTGTTGGAGGTGACCTTGCTCCTGTGCCGCTGAAAACCTGGACTGTTTCCTGGCCCTGCTCTTCATCTACCTTGCATCTCCAGAGGCGACGCTTCAGAACCTTACTTGCAGGGCTCTGGGATGGGGACTGTCCCATGGTAACCCTGAAGGACTTCCTTTGATGGTTCATGAAAGCACTGGCTTCTTTCACTAAGCGTCACTGCCCTTGTTTCTAAAGGATGTGCTGCAGCTCAAAGGAGAAATCACAACATAAATGTGAAAGTACTTTGAGATGGAAAAGAAAACACAACCTGCAAAGACTTATGGGATGCAGCAGAAGCAGCGCTCAGAGGGAAATTTATAGCTACATTTTTATGAAGAAGAGATTTCAAATCAATAACTTCAGTTCAGGACCTAGGAAAGAGCAGACAGAACCCGAAGCTACCAGAAGGAAGGAGCGGATAAAGAGCAGGGCAAAGAAGATGAAACAGAGAATAGAAAAAAATTGGTCAAGGAAATAAAATGCTCATTATTTTGAAAGACCAACAGAATTAATAAACCTTTAGTTCAATTGACTACAAAAGGGAGGCAGAGGAGAATAGGAAAATTCAGAAATAAAATGGGAATATTACCACTGACCCTATAGAAATGAACAAGTTCATAAGAGAATATGAGTGCTAACAAAAAAGCAAACTTACATGAAATGGAAGTTACCTGGAAACACGCAAACCACCAAAACTGACTCAAGGAAAAAACAGAAATTCTTCATAGAGAGACAAAGAGGATTGAGCTGGTAATAAAAACCTTCCAACAAAGTAAAGTCCAGGACCATATGCTTCACTGGTGAATTCTACCTGTTAAAGACAAATTCACAGGGGCTGGGGTTTGAAGCTTGCCTAGCATGTGTGAGGCACTGGGTTCAATCCTCAGCACCACATAACAATAAATAAAATAAAGATATTTTATTCCATCCACAACTAAAAAAGAAAGAAAGACAAATTAACAATTTTCAAACTTTTCCAAAAAAACGGAAGTACTTCAGAATTCATTCCATGAGGCCTGCACAGTTATAGGAAGATGGAACAAGGAAAACGAAGGGAAGGAAATTATCAAAGAAATATACAAGAAAAATTCCCAGACTTGAAGGACACAACCTTTCAGAATGGTGAGGTCTCCAAACCCCCTGAGACTGTGAAGAAAGAGGTTTGTACCAAGTCACACACAGCTAGTGAAACCTCACCACACTGGGAGGAGGACAACACCCCAAAAGCTCTTCCCAAAAGTCACCTCCAGAGCAGGGAGGTGACTTACAAGGCTATGGGAATCAGAATGGCACCGGACTTCTCAATAGCAGAAGTGGGAGGCAGAAGGAAGGTGGAGACTCCACGGCAGCTAGACTTGTGGAGTTTTGTTCCCAGCAAAGTGTTTATCAAATATTAACAAAGAAAAAGCACATGCCGGACACTCAGAGACAGGACAATCTTCTCACACACCTTTCCTTCAGGGGCTACCAGGTAAGCTCCAGCAACCTGAGGGGCTGGAACAAAACGGTCATGTGTCCTGGAAACAGGGACTCCGAGCAAGTCCTATTGACGAAGGGAGGTCACAGGTGATGCAGAGAAGGGCCCCAAAAGGTCAGCTGAAAGCTCACCTACATCCACCAGGCCAGGCTGAAGGAGGTCAGGGACCTGAGAGGGACAAGTGCGTGACCAAAACAAGGAAGAAATTCGTGCAAAATCGAGTACATTTGAGAATACGGAAAATAATGTTGCTTGGTTTTTGATAGCTGTTAGCAATCCAAAAACATGATCAATAGATAATGTCTAAAACAAAAAAGGAAACCATGAAACATGTGTAAGCATGCTGCTTGGAGGAACAGAGGCAAATTCCAACATTTACATCTGTTATGGGGAGAACCATGGAAGAGTCAAGAGACTGGGTTGTGGGTGATACAGGCTGAATCTGGATTAGGATCAGGGCATATCATATTGTTACTATATATGCATTTATGATTGTCCAACAACACAGCCCCTCGATAAAATCAAAAAGAGCTAAAAGGAGTGGAGATTTTAAGTGGAGGAGGACTGGCAGTGGAGAGAGATGGAGTAGGGCTGCTCTCCGGCATCAGAAGCTGAACAGTATGGTGTGATCTTAAAAAATCACAGGGTTGGAGCAGTGGCTCAGTGGTTATGGTGCTTGCCTGGCATGCGTGCAGATGCGAGTTCAAACCCAAGTTCAAACCCCAGCACCACATGTACACAACAAAGTCTCGGAGCAGCAAAAGCTGCTTGAAAAACTAAATAAAATTGATTCTTTCTTCCTCCCTCTCTCTCTCTGTCCCTCTCTCTCTAAAAAAAAAAAAAAATCACCTGTTCATATTTATTTGACCAAAATAAAATGTTAATCTGACTGCCACTCCTATTTTAACTCTTGGAAGGTGCCCCAGGGACTGAAAAACAAGTCAGCACACAGAGGGAAGGAGAGTGGAGAGTGTTGGGGAGGGAGAGTGAAGACATCGCGGAGGCCTGGAGGCCTCGGGTGGAATAAGCCTGTAAGTCATTTCCTGTTCCTGGAGCTGTAGATTCTCCCTCCACGTAAGCCAGTTAGAGCTCGCTTCCTGGCATTTGGAACCAAAGAGCGCTGATCCATGGGTTCATAAAATATACCACCAGGCACAGTACAGCACGCCTGGAATCCCAGCAATTCAGGAGGCTGAGGCAGGAGTATCACAGATTTGAGGCCACCTTCGGCAACTTCATGAGATCCTATCTCAAAATAAAAAGCTGGGGTTGTAGCTCAGGGGTAGAGAACACCTAGGTTCCATCCCTGGTGCAGGAAGGAAAGAAAAAGACAACACTTCATAAAGTAACGCCTGGTGCTCCACGTAGAGCAAGTACAAAGTCATTGGTAGCTTTTACTATCACTGCTAATAAGAAGAAACAAAAATAAAATCAGGCTTGGCGAATACTTCATAAAAGTGAGCCAACTCCTGCGTGATCGCCCACAGAATTCATACGCTATTGACACTTGCACTGTCCCCATAGTGTTTGTTGGAACAAACCTTAAAACAAATGCAGTTTCTTTGTAATGGCTTCCTCTGGATTTCCTCTCAGGTATTTCTTCCATGAAGGACGTGGGCAAGGGGAGGAAAAAGTGGTTGGCCTTCCTTTTATCTGCTTCTTTTTTATTGATATTCTTCACATCCCTGAGGGGAAATAACCATGACACATAAGAAAAAAGATGAGTCAGTGCGGTCTTTGGGCAAATATTTACAAGCTCATTCATCTGCCAAGAGCACTGGACTAAAAGAGCTGACCACATAGCAATGACAGTCGTGGATACTATAGACCCCAGTGCTCGACAGAGGAATAAGAAGTGTCCCCTACTAAAGGACCATAAACTCAAATTACGGAGACAGAGAGAAATTTGTGATCTGAGAGAAGGGTAAAGTGTGCGGGAGCTTGGAAGGCGAGCTGAATTCAAGTTGGGGCTCTTCCACTGCTGGGTGGCCTTGGGTAAGCTACTTAACCTCTCCTTGCTGGTGTGCTCAACGTGGAGATATTAGCACCTAGTGTTACCACAGGTCAAATGTCCAATACAGTGCCTGGTACACAGGAGGTGCTCAATAAAGGTTGGCTGTTATAGGTTTCCAGGGGATGTGTTCACATAAGCTCAGGGTCCACAGTGGGAATGCACAGTTGGACAGCAACTTCTGAAACGGGAGTAGCATGAGCTTGATGAAGAAGCAGGTGACAGGTATTTGAGGTAGATAAAATTAATAAATATATATTAAAATGAATTAAGATGCTGTCATCAGCCAAATGCAATGGCATCCAGCTACTTGGGACAGAGGCAAGAGCTTCACTTGAGCCCAGGAGTTTAAGGTCAGCCCGGGCAGCATAGCAAGAGCCTGTCTGGGGGTAGTGGTGGGGGCACTATCATATACTTCTGTGCTAATGTAGGACAGATATGAAAAGACCAGTATTAAAGAACTAGCAAAGGGTTCATACCCCAGCACCACATACACAGCTAAGTGTCAGAGCAACGAAAGCCACGTGAAAAACTCAACAAAAAATGATTCTGTCTCTCTGTCCTTCTCTCTTAAAATAAAAAAAAATTAAAAAAATAAACTAGCAATGGGACCAAGAATGTGGCTCAGTGGTTAAGTGCCCCTGACCTGAGTTCAAACCCTAGTACAGAACAAAAACAAAACCAAACAAACAAAAAAATTAACTTTGAACTTGGCCTAAAAGTGTGGTGATTCCAACATTCCAACAATGGGAATTTTTCCCTTATCAAAAGAAAAAAAGCTATGTTGATAAAAACATTCTCACTTTTAGGAACTTCCAACACAACTGTTTCATAACCTTTTGGAGCTTGTTTTACTTGCATTGAGTTTTTTTTTTTTAATTTGTTCAAGACAGTCTTACATTTAGGAGGGAACTGTTGCCACACAATCATGAACACATGCATAATGCCAGAGCAAACCGAGGCTGATGTCATTCCATGGTCTCCCCACTTTGGATTCTCCCTGATCCCATGTTTCCCCCTACTTTACTCCAGTGTTAGTTGGGCTTCTCATGGAAGTCGAAGGTTCCTCACTGGGTGGATGCCCCCATACTCCCTCCCTCTAGCTGCCTTGATATCCCTCCTAGTCCCTCTCCTGCTCCCTGCCATCCTCCTTTCATCCCCCAGTGTCATAGGCAAGGTTCCCCCTTGTTCGTAACCTCAACCCATGTTAACATTATTATTAGCTTAGCAAACTTTCAGTCTGTTTCTGATTGTATTCTTGCTTCCACATATGAGAGAAAACATTAAGCCCTTGAGTCTCTGAGTTTAGAATTTCACTCAGCATAATTTTTTCCATCTCCATCCATTCAGCTGCAAATGCCACGATATCGTTCTAATAGTGAAGCAGAATTCCATTGTATATATGTACCACAGTTTTTGAATCCACTCATCCAGTGAGGGGCATCTGGGTTGGTTCCATAGTTTAGCTACAGTAAATTGAGCTGCTAAAAAAATTGATGAAGCTGCATCTCTATAATAAGCCAATTATAGCTCTTTTGGGAAAATACCCAGGAGTGGGATAGCTGGGTCATAAGGTGGTTCCCAGTCCTAGTTTTTTGAGGCGTCTCCACACTGCTCTCCAGAGTGGCTGTATAAGCTTGCAATCCCACCAACAGTGTGACTGTTCCTCTCTTCCCACAGCCCCTCCAGCATCTGCCATTGTTTGTATTCTTCATTTTTGCCACTCTGACAGGAGTGAGGTGGAATCTCAGTGAAGTTTTCATTTGCATTTCTCTGATTGCTAGTGATGTAGAGCATTTTCTCATATATTTACAGGTCTTTTGGATTTCCTCCATTGAGAAATTTCTATTTAGCTCCCTAGCCCATTTTATTGATTGGCTTATTTATGGTTTGGGTGTTCAGTTTTTTGAGTTCTTTGTATATTCTGGATATTAGCCTTCTGTCCAAGGTGTAGCAGGCAAAAATTTTCTCCCATTCTGTAGGTTCTCTCTTGACACTCTTGACTAATTCTTTAGCTGTGCAGAAGCTTTTTAGTTTAATGGCAGCCCACTCATTTATTCTTGGCTTTAATGCTTGCGTTACGGGTGTCTTGTTAAGGAAGGTGGTGCCAATCTCTATGTCGTGCAATGTTGATCATACTTTTTCTTCAAGTAACTGTAAAGTTGCTGGTTTAATTTCCAGATCCTTGAACCATTTTGATCTGATTTTTGTGCAAGGTGAGAGGTAATGATCCAATTTCAGTTGTCTACATATGGCTATCCAGTTTGTCCAGCTCCATTTGTTGAACAGACTGTCCTCCTTCCACACTATGTTTTTGCCCCCTATATCAAATATCAGATGGTTAAAGATTTGGGGGTTTGTCTCAGTATCTTCCATTATATTCTGTTCCATTGGTCTTCCATTCTGTTTTGATATCAATACAATGCTGTTTTTGTTACTATAGCCCTGTAGTATAATTTCAGGTCAGGAATTGTGATACCTCCTGCTTCCTCTTTCTTGCTTAGTAATGTTTTGACTATTCTGGGTCTTCTGTTATTCCATATGAATTTGAGAATTGCTTTTTCTATATCCGTGAAGAATGTCATTGGTATCTTGATGGAGATTGCACTGAATCTGTATAGGGCTATCTGTAGAATGGCCATTTTAATTATATTGATTCTGCCTAACCAAGAACATGGAATGTTTTTCCATCTACTTAGGCCTTCTACAACTTCTTTTTTTAATGTTTGATAGTTTTCATTGTAGAGGTCCTTAATATCCTTTGTTAGATTGATGCCCAAGTATTTTATTCTTTTTGAGGTTATTGTGAATGGGACATATTTCCTGATTTCTTCTTCAGTGGACTTGTTGCTGGAATATAGGAAAGCTAATGATTTGCTGGTGGTGATCTGATAGCCAGACACTTTGCTGAAATTGTTTATAAGCCCTTAGAGTCTTCTGGTGGAGCTTATTGGGTCTTCTAGGTACAGGATCATGTCATCAGCAAATAGAGACATCTTGACTTCCTCTTTTCTTATTTGAATTGCTTTGATTTCCTTCTCTTGTCTGATAGCTCTGGCTAGGGTTTCAAGGACTATATTGAAAAAGAGTGGTGAGAGTGGACATCCTTGTCTTGTTCCTGAATTCAGTGGAGATAGTTTCAGTTTTTCTCCATTAAGCATAATGTTGGCTATGGGTCTGTCATAAATGGCTCTTACAAAATTAAAGTATCTTCCTTTGATCCCTGTCTTCTCTAGAATTTTGAGCATAAGTGAGTATTGAATTTTATCAAAGGCCTTTTATGTGCCAATCAAGATGCTTATATGATTTTTATTTTTAATTCTGTTTAAGTGGTGAATTATATTTATTGATTTATGTATGATGAACCAGCCCTGCTTTCCTGGAATGAAGCTCACTTGATCATGATGTATTTTTAATGTATTTTTGGATCTGGATAGCTAGAATTTTATTAAGGATTTTAGTGTCTATGTTCATCAGGGAAATTGGTCTGTAGTTTTCTTTTCTTGTCTTTTTTGGGTTTTGGTATCAGTGTTATATATATATATTTTTTTTTTAAAGAGAGAAACAACTTTATTTAGTTTTTCACATGGCCTTAGTTGCTCCAACACTTAGTTGTGTAGGTGGTGCTGGGGTTTGAACCTGGGTCCTCGTGCTTGCCAGGCAAGCACCGAAACCGCTGAGCCACTGCTCCAGCCCTCAGTGTTATATTTGCTTCATAAAAAATGCTTGGGAGGGTTCCAACTCTTTCAATTTCATGAAAAAGTTTGTAGAGGATCAGTGTTAATTCTTCTGTACAGGGTCTGCTCTCACCACTTTTATTCAATATTGTTCTTGAGACCCTAGCAGGAGCAATAAAGCAAGAGAAAGAAATCAAAGGGATATTAATAGGAAGAGAGGAAGCCAAACTCTCCCTTTTTGCTGATGATATGATCCTGTATCTGGAAGATCCAAAAAACTCTGCCAGTAAACTGCTTGAACTTATAAACAAATTTAGCAAAGTAGATGGCTACAAGATCAACATCATAAATCAATAGCTTTCCTATACACTAACAATAATAGGGCAGAGGAAGAAATTAGGAAATCAGTCCTATTCACAATATCCTTGAAAAGAATAAAATACTTGGGAATTAACCTAACAAGGGAAGTCAAAGATCTCTACAATGAAAATTGTCAGACATTGAAGAATAAGATCTAAGATGACTTAAAAAGATGGAAAGATGTTCCATGCTCTTGGTTAGGCAGAATTAATATAATAAAAATGGCCATTCTGCCAAAAGCACTATATAGATTCAATGCAATCCCCATTAAGATACCAATGTCATTCTTTACAGATACAGAAAAGGCAATTCTCAATTCATTCAGAACAATAAGAAACCCAGAATAGCCAAAACATTACTAAGCAAGAAAGAAGAATCAGGTGATTTTGCCATACCAGATCTAAAACTATACAATAGAGCTGTAATAATAAAGACAGCATGGTACTGGTATCAAGGTAGGAAGGTAGACCAATGGAATAGAATAGAATAGAATAAATCCACAAATCTTTAAGCATCTGATTTTCAACAAAGGGGGACAAAATATTAGATGGAGAAGAAAAAGCCTATTCAACAAACGGTGCTGGACAAACTGGTCAGTCACTTGCAGCAAGTTGAAATTAGACCCATATCTTTCACCTTGCACGAGAATCAAAGCAAAATGGATCAAGGAGCTAGGAATTAAACAAGCTGCCTTGCAACTGATGGAAGACAAATTAGGTCCAACACTTCAGCATTTGGGAGTATGGAAAGACTTTCTCAACATGTCTCCTAAAGTTAAGGAAGTAAAGTAAAAAATCAGTGAATGGGATGCCATAAAGCTAAAAAGCTTTTGCACTGCCAAGGAAATAATCAAATTAGTCAAGAGGTTTCCTACAGAATTGGAGAGAATCATGGACTATGATTCTTCTGACAGGGGTCTCATATGCAGAATCTACAAAATCCTCAAAAATATCAACTTCAAAAACACAAACAACCCAATCAATAAATGGGCCAAAGGGGTTGGGGATTTAGCTCAGTGGCAGAGCGCTTGCCTAGCACATGCAAGGCCCTGAGTTCATTCCTCAGTCTTGAAAAAATAAAAAATAAATAAATGGGCCAAAGAACTAAATAGAAACTTCTCAACAGAGGACATTGATCAAGCCAATGAATACATAAGAAAGTGCTCTAAATTACTAGTAATCAAAGAAACGCAAATGAAAACTACTTTAAGATTTCACCTCATGCCAGTCAGATTGGCAAAAATGAAGAAAATAAGCAATAATAGATGCTGGAGAGGTTGTAGAGAGATAGGAACACTAGCACACTGTTGGTGGAGCTGCAGACTGGTACAGCTCCTCTGGAAAGCAGTGTGGAGAATCCTCAAAAAACTAGGGATGAGCCCACCATATGACCCTGCTATTC
>PVKS010010245.1:0-60922 GCA_004027875.1 Aplodontia rufa
TAGTTGCACTGTAAAATGCAGGTGTGTTGGAGCTGGAGAGGTGGCTCAGTGGGAGAGCGCTTGCCTGGCATGTGCAAGGACCCAGGGTTGGTCCCCAGCACCACACACACAACTAAGTGGAGGAAAAAACAGGATGAAAAAAGTGTTTTTAACATTGACTCTTATTTTAAAAAAAAAAAAAAAAAAACCAATTTAAATTATCCTGGAAAGCGATGTGGCAAGACCCCCAGGACCCCCAGGCAGTGGCGACAGAATCAGTCCGCTCACATCCTGCACAGGTGGGTTAGCCCTAAAGGGCTTGCATCTCCAACTAGGAAATGCTTGTGCTCCCCATTATCAGAAGTAGCCATGGTGCAGGAAGAGAGAGAGGCAGAGGCACAGAGGCCATGTGGGGGAGATGGTGTGTGGGCCCTGCACCGCCATGGCCAGCCTGGAGACAAGCCCACGCACAGCAGCAGGAGCCGCAGGTGCCCGCTCAGCTGGACGCCGATAGTCTGTGGACTGGAAGACCCGTGCCACACTGCCCCTCGTCCTGTCTGTCAACCACGTGCAGCGGTAACCAGGACGAGGCTGAGGGCGGCCTGCAGGGCTCAGGTAGGGCAGACTCAAGACCAAATAACAGGGGAAGGAGCACCAAGAATGCCCCAGATCACCTGCTATTTATTATATAAACAAAGATGTTAAAAAGCAATGTTACTTTTTAAACTTTGAAACAAATAAGAGCAAAACTTCCAGCTCCCTGATGTTACCTCCTTTGCTACCAAAACACACGTCCTGTAGCCAACAATGTGTTCAGAGACACTGATCAGGAAATGGCGGGGGGCTGGAGCTGTGGCTTCGCGGTTACTGCGCTTGCCTGGCATGCACGAGGACGCAGGTTCAAACCCCAGTACCATGTACACAACGAAGTGAGCAATGAAAGCCATATGAAAAACTAAAATTGATGTGCTCCCCCACTTTGCTTTAAAAAATAAAAAAAGAAAAAGGTAAAAGACAAGAAATGGCCATGGTGAGCCAAGCAGTTTCCTTTAACATGGATCTTCTATTTACCTTTTTCTTTCATTATTGTTATTTTAAAAACGCTTGTCCAGACCAAAGAAACCAGTGTCTGTCTTTAGAAGCAAACCGCTTCTAAATTTCGGGCGGCTCAGTCTTGATGTATGGAAACGCTCTACTCCGCCACCACCCAGGAGCGCTGGCATCCTCTTCTCTGCCCCTGGCAGACCTCACCTGGGGGGTGGGGGGTCACCTTCTCGAGGTCAGGGGCCTGGGGACAGCAAGGCTCACACCCGTGTCCCCACGCAGTGATGTGAGCCGCCTAGACGAGCTCCTGGTCCCACAAAGGTTTTAATTTTCATTTTTGTGATGTGTAGATAAATTCAGACAACGTGATTGAGATGAGGAGGATAAGAATACCAAAGGGACAATATTTCTTAAGTGATAAGAAGCCTTGTGAAATGCAATTAGATACACCTAAGCATAAATTGCCTAAACGCTACCATTAATCAGAGCATCTTCACATCTTCATGTTGAAAGTAAACATTCGTGGACTCTCTCACCTCCAAACCACTTCCCTCTGCCAAGGTACAGGGAGATAAATCTGTGAGCAGTGCGATTTTTCATACTGCTCTGCTGGAATAACCGATTCTCTCCTGGACGCTCAGAAGTAGCGACTGTTCCCGCGTCAAGGTTTAAGTAAAATTGGATGCATGATGCTCCTTTATTGAAACACTTCACGTCTATTCCAGTAAACTCGTTGACATTAAAACATCAATCCCTCCAGCGATGAGTGGCCTGTCCGTTAGGCCCTAGAGAGCAGCCCCCTGCGTGAGCCCTCCGCCTGCACCAAACAGTAGCCATTGGCCCAACCTGGGCACCACGAGCTGTCCAGGCTGTCGTGCACATTCCTAAATGGGATTGCAGTCCTCTTTCCACTAATTCTATAAATAGAAAGGCAAAAAACCCTCTTGCCCAAACCAAAGTGATGCCCAGACTTCTAACTTCACCCCTCACCAGGTGCATGGAACTAGTCTCTTACACAGGAAATGCCATTTCCTCTTCTGTGAACCGGATGCTGGATGCAGCACTCATCTCCTGGAGCTGCCAGGAAGATTAAGTGAGGGCTGGAGTGGTGGCTCAGAGATTACGGCACTTGCTGGCATGCATGAGGACGTGGATTCAAACCCCAGCACCACATACACAACAAAGTGTTGGAGCAACAAAAGCCACATGAAAAACTAAAGTTGATTCTCACTTGGAAAAAGAAAAAAAGATTAAGTGAGGTAACAGTGCAGTGCTGGGAGCTGGGACTGCGCTGTCATCGTACAGTCACTGCTGGTGACAGTGGCGAGAGGAGCCCAGGCCCCAGGGAAAACAGCTGCCATCACCCTTCCTGGTAGGTTCAAGCTATAAACAGAGGAAAGCACACCCCACGCGGATGGAAGAGTAGGTGCCACATGGATGCTCACTCTTCCAGCTTTGTTGCTGTTGGAAAACGTCATCATAAAACGGCTAAGAATAAGACAGCAGAGACATGCATGGAAAAGAAGGGGCCTAGCCGAGCCCCGCCCCGGAGCCAAGCCATCAAGCCCAGCCACACAGCCGGACTCCACAGAACTCTCACCTCCTGGCTCCCTCCCAGCCAGCGCGAAACTACAACATTCCCATCACGCCTACCTCAGAGCCTGGGAACAGGAGAGCCCTACAGAGGTCACACGGTGACCAGAGGCCTGGGTGTGTTCTCCGGTGCACCAACTGGGATCAACATAACTTCTGTAGAAGTTACAGAAAGGAACACTTTAACTTGATAGGACAGAAACCCCAGAGCAGTTAGAGGTGTGGGGAGCTGGGGATACCAGCAAGGCTCTCTTGCAACAGCTTTGGCAGGAAGGTGGTCAAGCTTAGGCTGCAGTCCTTCAAGAGTTCTGTGATTCTAGATCCCATGCACACCCACGTGACAGGCATAGAGGGACAAGGGTTGGCCACACATGGCTCCCATGCAAAGTGCCACCATACCCGCCAGCCGCCACACACATTGCCCAAGATGAACCTGAATATCTGTGGTCCCAATGCTGTGTTTGGCAATTCCTCAATTCATAGCAAATATTTTCAAAATGCAGGTCTACACCTATAAGCACTTAAATGCTCCTTAACCTTGAGTGTTTAAAAATGTGTAATCCCTTGAAATTTATAATTGTGTCGTGGTATATTCTAATGTCACATATATCTAAAAAGGAAACAATAAAAAAATGTAGTCTCAAATTAGGTTGTGCTCACACAATTTCTTCAGCCCTCAGGACAACCACATGAGATGGGTACCATTCCCTCTCCAATGCCCTGGGGAGATTTTACTTGTTTCCGTTTTAAAGTTCCTGCTGCTAAACTATATCAATGAAGTTCAAGGAACAAGATATCAGACTGTCAATAATGAAAAGCATCACTTGTCCTTACAGCACGCCAGGGGAACTCCTGTGATTGGCAACGTGATTACTGTGTTAATTCCTGGGCCAAATTCCCAAGGTTCATCTCACCCCATGGTGTGTGTGAGCAGATGCACGCCCCAGATACACCTAAACCTTGAGTTATCCTGGCCTCCCTGGGAGAAAGCAAGAACTACAGGTAAGAACAAGCCCAGAGACAAGCTACCACCTAACTTTGAAAACCAAATTTTAATTCTATTATCCTCTTCACCAAATCAGCTCACAAGTAGCAAGTCAGACCAAAGTGTCTCTCTCTGCCCTTCTCCCCACTCTCAGGCAGAGATGCTAAGGAACAGAAATGACAATCTAAGTCCCAGAGCAGTCTAGAAGCTGCCAAGACCAGTCCTGGAAAAACTCAGGACAGATGCTTAGATCTCTCAGATCTGCCCTGGATGGGGCCGTTTTTCAGGTTATGGAGCTGACCGGCCAAGACATGAGATGGAGGCCCTCTAGGAAGCAAGCATGCACTCAAACCCCTGCTCCCGTCAAGCCCAGCAAGCTCTTCAACGCCTTCAGTGTTGATCAGCCAAGAACAACCTGCTGCTGCTGTTTTCACCTAACAGACGTAAATCCCAGTTGGCTGTTGCAGGCACACAGTCGGTGCTCAATGAATGTTTTTAAGTGAAATGAACGATGCCTGATGGGTCCCTTAGTGCTCTTGGCCATTTCTGGTGGCTGCCTGAAAACCACCCTGCACACAGACAGCGGAGGAAATCTTGAGGAGTACAGGGCCACCATGCCACGCGATGGCTTGAATTCCTTCTGCAGGCTGCCCACACCTCGCCAGCAAGCAGAGGCCAGGCCCACCTGTTTCCAAGCATCAAGGCGGCTGCTGGTCCTCAGGCTTCGTGTGGGGGCACTCCTCAGGGGGCACTCCTGCACCAGCACCGGCAAAGTCGCTCTCCCTCCTGCCTGTGCCAGTGTGGATGCTGAGCTCCCTTATGGCCAGGGCATCCCGCACTGTGCCAAAGGCGACAGCTCAGGTATGGCACAGACCAAGGGTGATCTGTGTGTGGGCGTGGCTGTGGTGCCAGCAGAAGGTCCCGTGGAAGGAGGTGGGCTGCCCCGCGCCGGCCCTCCCGTCCACAGGGGAAGCTGAGTGCGACTTCAAACACCGCACAGACACAAGCCTGCTTCCTTGGCAGCAGCAGGGAGCCACTCCAGAGCACTAGGTCCCCCAGGAGCAGAGAGCCCTGGCTGCACAGCTCCAGCCCCTCTCCCCGTCCTCAGGACACCCACGCCTCACTGCCTCCAGGAAGCAAGCACAAGGCCCTGAAGGTGGACTCGGACAAGTCAACAAAGCAGTGTCTACACACAGCCCACTTCCGTGGCCTTTCCTTTCCTCATGACAGGCCTATGAAGACCTACTATGCATGGAGTGTTTTGCTAGATGCTAAAGATACAATCATTAATAAGATGATTTTCTCCCTTAAGAACTCACGGTCCAGGGGCTGGAACAAGTGACAAGTCGGAAAAGACATTTCCTTTCATTTTATTTGGGATGGTGTAGATGGCTGCTACCCATGCACTCGCCTACACACCCCACCTGGGACCACCACAGCCATGCTCTGCCAGCAGGATTTGTGGAAACATCGCTTTTTGCTTTCATTTCTAAATGCCTTTTAGAATGTTCCATCACTCATCTGAACCCAAAGTACTTCCTCCTCCTCACCATAAACCACAAAAGCAGTTCCCTTGGACACTTTTACACTGTGTAGAGAGATGGAACCCTGGTCTGGCCTAAGCCTCTTCCCCTGGCGTCTGAGCCACCTCTGTCCTCTCTCCCCTCCACTCCTCCAGAGGTAGGCCCCACCCTCCTCTGTCACTCCACCCTATTGGCATGTCCTCCTGGCTCCTGAGCTCCCTGTCAGACGTCCTGTCCAATTGGATCCCTCCACAGAGCTACAGGCCCCAGCGCTCACCAGCCTAGACAGCAGGCCCTCCTCCCTTCACCCAGTTAGCTACTAACAACTGTAACCCTTCAGCCCTAGTCCTAGCACAGCACTTCTAAACTCTCTGGCTCTCCTGGAGTGACAGGAGCATCCTATTATCCCCAGCAGGCCCTTTTCAATCACAGAGTTCAGGCCAATGAGGTGGCTCTTAGAGGAGCCTATGGTACCCTCAAGCTGAGGTCCTTAGAGATGGAATTTTCAGCAGCCCCAACCTCGGGGGGAGACATCTGAGACAACTATCCATGAC
Source organism: Aplodontia rufa (assembly GCA_004027875.1). Classification (NCBI taxonomy): domain Eukaryota; kingdom Metazoa; phylum Chordata; class Mammalia; order Rodentia; family Aplodontiidae; genus Aplodontia; species Aplodontia rufa. Next base: position 5,679 of record PVKS010010245.1, read on the forward strand.
CAATGATTAATTTACAATGACTAATGTGTCTTCCCCCAAAACCCTAATTCTGGGTTCAGAACTGCTGGGTTGGAGAGCACTCGGCCACAGGAGGGCGATGCACCTGGAAAGATCTCAGAAGCTCCACACCTACTCCTGTGCCTCACCTGCACACTCCTTGGCTGATACTGGGCTGTACTCTTTTCAACAGACTGCTAGTGTAACAAAGCAGTTTCCTGCACCTTTCTAATGATCAGTGGTCAACAGGATGCCTGTACTTGCAGATCCTGCAGGGCTGAACCCTCACCTGAGGGTCTACACTAATGCTGAGTGAGCATCAGAACAAAACACAGACATTTGGTATCAGGGGTGTTGAGAATAGAAACGGATCAGAGACCACCCAGTCTGCCAGGACCAGAAGCTCAGTCCCTGAGCATGTCGTGGAGGGAATGCCAGACTCGGAGGGGACAAATGCTTACAAGTGCATTCACTGCTGCTGGAAGAGAGCCCTCTGCAATCCACAGGGCTTGTTTACAGTTTGATTGGCAGGGTGCGTAGAAATTCAAAGACTGAACCAAAGTGACTAAGCAAAATCTAAAAACAGCAGGAAAAAACAATCTCTTGCACCATCAAGACTGGGTATTTTGACAACCAAGTCATTAAAATATTTTCAACATTTATAAATTCCAGCAGAATTTCTCTAATGATACACAAATAAAGAGACAAAAACTACAGCAGTCCAAGACACATGCAGAACGAGAAAAAGAAGTATCCCCAAAAGCTTCCTTGCAATGCAGATTCCTAGGAACCTTGACCCATGTGTTCAGTGGCTAAGGCAGGAGCCCACATCCGACACTGATGAGCACCAGTCTAGGCGACAGTCTAGCCTGATGGGAAGACTTGCGTCTAAGCTATTCATAAATTTCCAAAGGCCTACAGAGTGCCCTGTGGGCAGGAGACACTCTAAATGGTTGCTTAACAGACAGGCTCAATTTGAACCTTAGACCAAAGATTTAAAAACAGAACAACTATAATGATATTCGGGGCTTATTGACAATGGCAGTGTCAAACAGGAAATTTAATTCAAGCAATTCAGTTGCTCCCCCCTTTCCTGTGGTGAATACGTTCTGAGACACAGTGGACACTTGAAACTGAGGACAGCACCAAACCCTAGCTGTACTGTGTTTCTGCCTTTCCATACACACCTATGACAAAGTTTATCAGTTAGGCACAGTAAGAGATTAGCAGCAATAACCAGCGTAAAACAGAGCAACTGTAACAATACACCGTGACAACTGCCGGCATCACTACCCCTGTGCTGTGGGGTATTCTTAATAAAATAAGAGTTGCCTGGAAGCAAAGACAGTGACAACAGTCCATCTGACAACCGAGACAGCTATTAAGTGACTAACGGGTGGGTAGTATATAAAATATGGATACACTGGACATAGAAATAATCCGCTTCCTGGGGGGAGAAACTAAGGCCATACAAGACTTCCTTACTCTACACAGAATGGCACGCACTTTTAAAATTATCAGTTGTCTATTTTCGGAATTTTCCATTTAATATTTTTGGACTGTGATTGACCATTTATAACTGAAATCATAGAAAGCAAAAGAGTGGTTAAAGGTGGATCAGTATGAGAGGTCTCAAAAAGCCCGTTGTGGAGTTAATTCTCTAGAGATTGTGATTTACACACTTAATTCCATTTACCTTCACATTCCAGCAAAACCCATTTCCTTGACGGCAAGAGTCAGTAGGCTCCTTTAGAGTCCCAGGTCTGGCCTCCTGTCTTTTTGTAAACAAAGTTTTATTGCCAAACAGCCAAATTCAGCCATCTGCTAGTGTCTACGGCTGCTCTCCACTGTAAGAAATGTAATCAAACACATGGTCTGATGCAGGTGAGCAAGGCAGAAATTTTACTTTGGCCAAAGGGCAAAAAGAAAAATGTGCATAGAAACAGGAAACTCTGGGTTTTTATCTCCAACCTGATGCGATGCTGCCCTTCGCTCTGATTGGAGGAGCTCAGGTGCACAATCTATGCAGTTGACTCAGGTAAGGTGAAGGCAGGTACAGAGAGGAAGTGAGCAGAGACTGGGAAAGACAAGGTGTCACTCGAAAGAGGTATACATGTGTCAGTAGAGGTCCTCGGAAAGAGATGGGCAGATATCTGAATGGATCCCCAGAAAGAGGTGAGCGTACACGGGGAGGGGGGGGTTTACCATCTTAAAGGGGGAAGAGGATCTAAAACTGGAGGCACTCTATACTGCATTACAGTCTTTAACTTTGACAGAAAAGAAAAACAAATCTTATATCCACTACAGCAGCAGAGTCCAGACTCTACATCAGAAAATTGGCTGGGAAACCTAGATATTTGTCATCTTCCTTCCTAGGAAGAGTTTGCTGAGCTCTACCATTTAGTAATAAATATTCAATAAAATATCATAAAGTAACTCGAAAGATTACTAAAGTTATTTCACAGAATAACTGAATATGCTGTTTCCTACTGATAGTGATGGTTTTATTTAATCTTTACAACTGAAATCTACCACAAAAATACCACTTTAAAATAAATACAATCCCAAGATAAGAAAAACCTTTCTCACCACCTAATTTAAAGCATGATGCACTTGAAGCCTCTAGGGTCCTTTTAAAAGTAGAATAAATTCCACAGAGGCGAGGAAAGGGGGAAAAACTGTACCAAGAACTTTAAGCGGATGTCACCCAGCACTGCGATAGCACCGCAGACTGAGACAACGTAGCACTTAACGAGACCCGTGATGCTAAAGGGAAAAAACGGCGGAGAGCAAGGGAACCTTTCGGCCAGCTCAACCAGACTAAGACGCCACCACAGGAAGTGTCCCTATGGAAATGCACGGTGACAGGCGCTGCTCCAAACAAGGCTCTTGTCACTCAGCTTTCAGGGATGGGGACAGGTGTGCAGGAGCCTACTTACCTCTCAGACAAAAGTCTCCCCTGGCCATCAGAAGGTCCCAAATTCTGCAGAACCTGCATTCGCTCTTTCACCTAGCCAATGCCGCACCTCCTCCCAGCTCCTACCGAAACCCTGGCAGGTGCAACTGCACCCCTGCCCACGGGCCCATCTTCAGGATGAGGGTGTGAAGGCTGCTCCTGGCTCCAGACGCCTCTCCCATCCATCACACTCTCCTTCCTGAACGTGGGGCCCTGCTGAACCAGGAGCTCCTGGAAGGCAGGACTTGCCTCACACACTTCAACCTAAACACCTTACGGCACTCAGCAAGTCACAACATGCACCACTGAAGTCCCAAAGTAACCCCACAGCCCTGCAGATGCTTTCTTATTTCCACGTCCTGTTTACTAGCTGAGTCATTTGTGTCTTTATGTTTGACAACTGAACACACCCTCAAAAACATGGGGACAGAGAGGCTGGTCCGCTTCCCAGCTTGTGTGCAATATGGTGGTCCTCAGGGGCACAGCATGGCAGCCACAAGAACCCTGTCCCCTTTACCTGCCTCTCTCACTCCTTGCCATGAAGTCTGACAGATCTTGGGTCTGAAACAAAAACACCACCTTAGGAAGGCATTAGGAAGGCCCTGCTGAGTGGTTTCCAGTGTTAATTACTGGAATCATACCCACACATACTTCATCACTGCTTCCTGATGAGTCGGCAAGGAGACAAACTTGGCATTTTACTCTTGGGTTAACGTGTTTTCAAGCACACTGTAACAGCTGGCTACGGGGGCACTGGAGGGAGTGCAGGAAAACTCGAAAGTAGGTGACAGTGACAACAGCTCCTGGCAGATGCTGCACATGTGGACAACGGCCAGGCCTGGGAACACCTCCGCTGCTGGGAAGAGGGATTATCCAAGGGAAGCAGCACCACCCACAAACAGAGCCCTGGACCAGGACCCAGACACTTTCAAAGCAAGGCGCTGGGGGACAGCGGAGGCCACAGCTGCTTCTCCGGAAGCACCTTTCAGTTTCCTCGCAGAGCCTCCAAGTCCCGGGCACACGCAGCAGCTCGGGCACCCTGAGAGCAGCCGTGCACCCAGAGCTGGTCCCAGGCGAGGAGGGTCACCTGGTGAAAGAAGCTGCCCTGAGCCAGCAGCTCCCTTGGAGACCTGCACCTGGCTGCGGAGCAAGTGCGGCAGATGGAGGGCTCCGGATGGGGCAGGGCTGCCCAGACTGCTGTGGGGCTTGTTACGAAAGCATGGCAGTCAAGGGCCGGGGAAACCAGGGCCTGTGCATCTGATTAGCCTAGAAGCACTGTGGCAATTTCCAAAGTAACAAGGAAAACAAAAAAAAAAAAATCAAAGAAGAACATCACACCCAGGGGCCAGTAGACAGCAAGAGGGGAAGGCAAGCTGAAAATACAACCCAGCCAGAGGCCTGCGCCACGCTCTCCTGGCATCTGTGGCTAAAGCTGGTCGTCCCAGAAGCTCCCTATTCCTCAGAACAGGATTAGACAGCTCCGCCCTCTCTCGAAAGTTCTGTGTAGGATCACACTGCCCAACTTGAGCCAAAGGGGAGACTCCTAAAAATCCCAATCAACTTGGTTACTTACCATCCTTCGTTTTTTTTTTTTTTGAGGGGGGAGGGAATAGAACTGTAACAATCACAAAAAGGGTCTTAAATTCAACCAAAATAAGTGCTACACAGGACCATATGAAATTTCCCCTGCTGAAATGTGAGAAACAAAACCCTCCTAACAGACTTGCTTGGTTCTACTTATTTCTCCACTGTAAATTGGCGGTTGTGTGTTGGTCAATATAACATATTTTTGACCAAAGACTTTGGTCAAAAAATCTGAGTCTGGTGGCTGGAGCGGTAGCCTAGCAGAGTGCTTGCCTAGCATGAGCAGGGACCCGGGTTCAAACCTAGCACCACATACACAACTAAGTGTCAAGGAAACAAAGGCCAGATGATGAAATGAAGTTGATATTCTCTTTAAAAAAAAAAATTGCTAAAAACTGAGTCTGGGACAAGGGACAATGATTCGCACGTTAGTTTATCACATTAACGCCCACAAGATCACAGACATGCAGAGTGTCACTGATCCCACAGGCAGATGTTCCAACCACTCCTGAGGTGTGGAGAGCAGCAGGGAAGCAAGCAGCGTTTAACGTATCATGGGGAGTCGCAGAACCAGCCGTTCCTGCTACCTGAGATCCCACATCACCTGGCCTCTGGTGTGGGGTGACCTATGACTGCGTCATGTCTAAACTGACTACGCAATTTTTCTTTCATTTGAAAACAGTGATCTGTATGCAGCTGGTGTGCTTATTAGGTAGTGTTAGCCGTCTGCTCACTGAGTTCAAAGTGACGCACAGGGCTAATTTAACCCAAATGGCTTTGTAGTTCTCTCACCACCTCTCCTCAATGGTCTACTTTTCTGGGGCAGGGAAATGGAAATTATTTCAAGAAATGGAAAAAGAATGATTTAAGTAACTCAACCAAGCTTATTCCTTTGGGGGAAAAGACAGCTAATGACTATTGTCAGAAATTAAATAAGTGGTGTCTGACCCACCCCCCCACCCCCGTTAGTTATTTAAATTTAGCACCCCATTAAATCTCAAAGGGAAGGTGCTCCAGTCAATTCCCAGGAGCAACAAGGAGCATCACATGATTGACGGGAGCATCACATGATTGATGTGACAATCTCCCCACAGCTGTGCTCAGAATTTTCATGACTGTTCATCTAATGCAGAAAAGTCAGAATCCAGCACAGACAAGGTGGGTTAGCGGTGTCTGCAGATGAGGAAAATGTGGGTCCCTTGGAAGTTGAGTGCTGTCACGCATAGGTCTGTCCCAAAATATCACTTCCCTTCTTGTTACATTCACGTTCTCTCCTAACTCTCCCCTCTCCAAGCCTCTACCTCCAGATCACGCTTAATTCACTCGGGATCTGGTGGCAGGAAGCCACACCACCAACACCTGAGTCCTGGATGCTAGATGCCCTCCTTCCCAGGACATCTTTCCAGCCCCAGCAGTAGCCACCCTCCACACCACTAGAAGGCCCGTAGGACCAGACTTCCTGCTCCCCAGCTTCCTCCCCACCAGAACCATTTTGCTAAAGTCAGCACTGCCCGAGATACAATACCTCTTCCCCAAAACTTCCCTAGAGCAATATCTTTCTTTTCCTAGCATGAACAAAAACAGCCCAAAGAAGAGAAGTCGAAACCAAAAGCTTGTTTCCATCACGTTGGCCCTTCCGCCAAGAAGCAAGTATTAACAGGGCATAGACCACACCCCCAAATCAAAACAGCAGCACCGGCTTTGCAAACGTTCCAGAGAAACCAATTTTCACAGTAGCAGCCGACATGTGAAATACTTTTATTGCAAAATTGAAGAGTGTGGCTCAGCAAACGCATGCTACGACACTAACGCGGGTAATTACACAGGTGGCTATGCAAACACCGCACTCATGCCTCCAGTTGGCAGAAGTATAAACATTTCCAGGATAGTGTGCAAGGTTCAATTACCTAGATCTGCCGGTTAATTTCCTCCACACCTCAAAGAGCTCCCCAAAGTCAATCATTTTCCATCGGAACAGTTCCAAGCAGGCAAGAAAAGAGCACAACTTCACGCACAGACTCGACCTTTTTAAAGGAGCACCTGGCCAGCAGCCGATGAGTGCGTCTTGCACCCTGGAACGGCACCGCACCGCTGCTCACTTTACTCGGAGTACCTGCTGCGATCTCACACCTGCCAGGCACTGTTCTAAGAGGCTGGGGAGAGAGCTGTGAGCAAACCAGCTGCAGGCCTACGTTCCAGCACAGACCAGGCAGAGTCGAAAAAGAAAGCAGAAGGGTACATTCTAGGCATCCAATGGTGGTGGAGGGGGACTACAACTTTTAACACCACGAGGGGCCACAGGAAGAGGTAATACTGTACAGAGACCCGCAGAACACGTGGGAGTGAGCCAGGCCACGTGGAGATCTTGGAAAACAGTTTTCCAGGAAGAGCTAGGTCAACAGGGCTGGAGCGGTGGCTCAGCGGTTACAGAGCTTGCCTGACATGCGCCGGTAAGTGAGCTCAAATCCCAGTACCACATACACAACTGTCTGGGAGCAACGAAAATCACATGAAAAACTAAATAAAAATTGATTCTCCCTTTCTTCTCTCGTTGTCTCTTTAAAAAATAAAAATATGCTGAAAACTGAGCATGTACGGGGATTCAGGTCTACAAAAATCACACTTCCCTGTTTCCCAATCTTGTTAAGAACTGCATCTCATGTAGAGATCAAGAACCACCCAAGTTGCCTCTCACGTGCATCACACCCAGCGCTACTGGTCCGAGGATGTGCCTGCTTCGCTTTCCCACACGCCTCGGCGCGCTGGCGGCTTCTTGTTGGCCGGGGGTTGCACCCAGGGGCTCTGGGGTGTGTTTGTTCCTCAACAACCTGATCTGGCAGGCTGAGCACTGCCCTCATCACACGTGCCGCAGCATCCAGGGGCTGGAGGTCAGCACAGCGAACAGGCCCAAGCAGAGCTGGACCAAAAACACATGCATCTCTGCACTTCCAACGTCACCCAATCGCCTTTCTCTGAAATTAGGGTCGGGCTGTAGCTCAGTGGAAGAGCAGTTGCCTGGCATGTTCAACCCCCAGCACCACACACCAAAAGCTAAGACTGAAAACAGAAAACAGCAAACTTTATTTCAAATGCAGAGAAAGGAAGAAAAAGAAAAACAGAACGTGAATACCTGGACCCAGGAGGAAGGACCAGGTCACAGGCGAGGACCCAAGGCTGTGGGCTCCCTGACCACCCGACTTTGGCCCTGGGCATGCACTGTGCCTGTCAGAGGGTGCACTTCTTCTAATGAAGGAGAATTCATAAACCCTACAGTGGAGCACTGCTGTGAAGACTGGAAACAATGGATTTAAAACGGCCAATCTGTTAAAAACCCAATTTCAAAATGAAACATTCCATGATTCCATTTATTGCACATGCTTGAAATGACCTCACTGCAGAGATGGAGAAGCGGCGGTTGTCAGGGGCTGGGGACGGGCATGAAGGGCCCCTGTGACAACTCTTCTGCAGTTCATCTTGCAGTGGTCATGTGAGAAACACTGAGGCACCGCAAGAAATCAAACACGTGCCCAGAGGTGGGTGGGCAAGGCAGAGGGCACTTCTGACAGAAGGGCGAGCGGCGGAACCGGCTAGCACGCGCCTCTGCCAGCTTCTATCTCTGCCCTGCCGCAGACCTGCTCCTCACTGACTGTAGGGCCTCGCGGTTACAATCTTCTGATTTTAAAATAGAGGCGGGCGAAGGGAACGGCTTTAATTAAAGTGGCTACAATTGGATCCAATTAAAGCTGTAGTCTGAAAATGGACCAGACTTTCTATTTCTCACAGTGATCATAAGAATTTTCATGAAATAAAATCACACAGACCTAAATATGCATGCACACGCACACACAGGTGCGTGGAAAACCAACCTGCAGAATCGAAGAGAGCTGAAGACCCAATTCTCATTAGCTTTCTGACTGCAATACTACAGTATTGTCCTGCAACGTGTTTCCATTTGGGGGAAACTGAGTGAAAAGGATATTGCCCACAACTGTGTATTAATCCACAGTGACTCAAATGGGTGATTTTGGTTTTAGTCTCATCACCTTACCTGCTTGGCACTCTGTGAAGGTCCCATAAATGGCTCACTGAGCAAGCTATCCCCTCACCTGCAAAGCAAACTGAGCATTCCCACTTCCCACCAATGGTGTGCTGGAGGGCACGCCCCGCAAACCCCTTTGCCCTGGGAAATGCAAAGGCTTACACAGGAATCCACCTCCCTCAAGACTCGAAGTTTCCTGTCTGTGAATAAAAGCACAAACACGTGAACCTGAAAGAGGAGGCCGTATGCAGCACTTGCCCAAGTATTCTGCATGAAACACAGAATGCTCCAAAATAAATAAGGAAAGGGCTGCTGGAGAATTTGGGAAACGCTGCATACACCCTCTCCACTGCTAGCGCCAGTTAAAAAGCAAAGTCCTACCCAGGCCCCCGACCCGCCCTCCTCCACAGGCACCTGCCATTCTCCCAGCCCCGCAGGTCCTCGCCCCCTCCTTCACCCATCATGTACCTCGAAACATTAACAGCTGGCTTTCCCACCACCTGAGCACAGGCCTGCCCTACACACAACACAGCCGTTCTTCAGTGGATGTTCACTAAATTAGACTCAATGAGTACAATTCCATGATGACAGAGAGAGCTTTAAACAATCGACTTTTAAGTCCCTCAGGGAAGAAAACAAAAATGCTCTTTTCTGGAAGTTTTTGAAAGTGTCTCAAACTTTCAGGTTGTCCACCATGCCAGCAGGCTGCGGCCAGAGTGTCCCTCCACCCCGACCCCACGCAGTGAGTAGCAGTTTGCAAGCTGGTGAGACTGTAAGGGTTCTGGAACAAGATCCTAAGACGCCCTACTCCAACCCATTCCTCTGGTGGCACACACAGACTTTCGTACCAAATGCAGGCTTTAACTTCAAATACCTGTGGCAGAGATGGCAACTTAAAGTTAAGCCACTTTCCTGAAGTTGACATACAAATACAGGCATATAGATTAATTTCAGAAGTCAAAGAATTTGCTGCGATCAGGCTTGAATGGAGGTGGAGAAGGTGGAAGTTCTAGGGAGAGGGAAAGGGAGAAAGACAAAACTCAGCTGGCTCACTACACAGGTCCATCTGGGCCATGCTCCCATCATAGGAACAAGCCACTCCCACCAGCAGGCCGGAAGACTGACTGAAAAGGTTTGCAACTTAAGAAAACAAGATTTTTTTTTTTTTTTTTAAAAACACAAAGCATCCAAGGAAAACTTCACCACCAGCTCATTCACACACATGACCTACATAAAGATCTGGAAGGAAGAGGCACCCTGAGTCCTGGAAGGCAGATGGCCACGGAGCGCCTCACCCACAGCACACGCCTGCACTGCTGGGCAGATGTCCCACATGTTCCCAACAAGATAGTTTTCAGAGAAACACCCAATTTAACCAGGAGGCCTTGCTTCCCCATCAAGCCTTCTAATCCTCCAAGGCTGCTGTGTAAAACAGCAATGAACCCATTATGGCCGATGACCCTTGAATCACATGCACATGGCTGTGAGCACGTCCATCCCTCATCATGAGCAGGGCCAGGCATAGGTGCAACACTCATATAAACTGAAGGTCAGCTGGAAGGTCCAGGCCACATACTACCCAGTGCATCCTCCACTCAGCCCTCTCAGCAGACCCCCATGGGGCCACAGGCCAACTCCCTGCTCTTGGGTACAATCACTTGAGCAGAAAATACAACGGAAAAAAAATTGAGTAATTTTGGCAAGAAAAAAAACCCCTGTTTTTTCTTGTAATTAAACTGAATCTGGCATAATGAAAAAGGTGTCTGTGGTTTAGCAGAGACCCCCAATAAGTTTCCAGAAGTCACAGACTGCACAGATTCATCAGGCTGGAGATAAGAAAGGCAACTAAAACTCTACAAGTCTGGGGAGTGTGCTGGCACTGGTCTACAACCTAGCCCCTAGGGAGGCTGAGACAGGGGGATCACCAGACCTGCCTCAAAACAGAATGGAAAGGGCTGGGGATGTAGCTCAGTGGTAGACCGCTTGTGTAACCTAAGTGTGACTCTGAGTTTAATTTCCAGTACTGAGGGGCAAAAAAAAATGCTTTTTCTTAAATTAAAAAAAAAACAATTACAATCTGCCTGCTGAATATCTGAACGGTCTCTAAGTTTTGTGTACAGGTGTTCTAGAATCTTTTCAATTCCCTCTCCTTCCTGAAGATGTTCTTTCCTCTGTCCCAAAGGCAGTTGATCTGTTCCTCTTCCTGTCTGCTTTCCCCTCCCTGGCTACGTGCACACAGGAAGCAGTGACTTGCCTTAATTAAAACAGAGGGAAGAAGGAAAGAGTCTGGGCACCCCCACTCCTAAGCCAACGTTCCTTTAATGGGTTTTAGATGCAGTGCAGTTTTAAAAGACGCTGAACAATGGCTCTTTGTGCCTCGCATGCTCAGGAAGGCAGCCCCCATTTGGGCACTGACATACCTATGTGACAGGCCCTGCCAAGAGGTGAGCATTTCCCCTTTCATTCCTTCCCCATGCTTATGCTAGGCCAATAACACCATGTTCAAAAATGAATTTTCAATTTTTTTCCTCTTTTTTTAAATGTTTTAGTTTTTGCCAAAGATTAAACCATTTAGCCAACTTGGCCAAGCCTTCCATTTGCACAGTGGGAAGCACTGTAACAAATAACCAGAACACTCCTAAGGGAGGAGCAGGACTGGTGCATTCAGAAATGAGGGAACGCCCCTAAGGAGCCTTCCAGTGCCCCACCACGCACATGAGGGCAACAACAGGAAAGGGTCCATGTCAGTTTCTCTACTGCCACAGTCAAGAGAAAGCGTCCCAGCACCAGGGACAAGGGAGTCAGCATGCTGCTGGCACACAGTGCTGGATCCCAGGGCCGCCTCTAATTCCAAACACGAACCCTCACGCCTGACATCGATGCCGATTTGGTGGAAGTTGGGTTCCAGTCCCCCGGAGACGAAGAATGAGGTGAGCACAGTAGACTTTCTTTTAATAATAGAGAGCAAAGCATAGGGAAAAGAACAGACTCCCCCAGAGTGGGAGCAGGGGACAGGGCCCAAGAGGGGGTTAGGTCAGCCCTTTTTGTAGGACGTTCACCCTTCAGTTGGTCATCCTCTCCCTTCCCCCAAACCTAGGACAAGGGTGTGGCATCGACAGAAAGAATGTGGTGCCCGACTTAGCAGAAGGGAGTGTCTGTATCTGGACCCACCTTGCCAGGACCTTCTTACTAGCATGGGGGGTATCAAATTGATCTTAAAGGAAAAGAACCGGTTTTCCCTCGATTGACTTGAGCCAAGAGGCTCATGCCTACCTCCAAGTCATGCTCTACTGAGTGCCTTCAGGTTTATCTTGGAGCCCAGAACCAGCTTAATGGTCCACGCTTCTCGCTCCGTCAAATCCACCAGATTTCCTCATCCATGGGCAGGATGAGCCTCAGGGAGCTAAGGGACACTAGCAATCAGGAAAACGTGCATTTGAGGATGCCTGGCCCTCCACACCATTCTGAACTCCAACTTGCTGAAGCCCCCATTGGAGGTTGCAGCGACCAGGCCAAACGGGTATCGGCTGAGACTAGCCAGGCCAATTCCTCCCGGCTTCCCATCTGGCCAGCTTGGGAAAGTCTCAGCCATAATGGCCTTCACAGCCAGCAGGGAGTGTTCCCTGGACAGCACCCATGTGCCCATCATCCACCCCCGCAGGACAAGCCAAGCTGTCACCCTGCTAATGACTAACCAACAGCACAGAGCGAGTCTACGTAGCATGACTGTACTCGGCACTTGGCTCCCAGAACTGGGGAAGTCATGGGTATTCTTGGCCACAGCAGAGGTCCACGGTGCAGGGCCTTCATCTGCAGGCCCTCTGCTCCCATCTGTGGCTCTCCATGAGCCGTCCTGCTTCTGAAACGGGTGGCTGGTCAGCCCTGTGTGCCATGCTCAGCATCACACAGTACGCAGGGCCACCACACTCTTGGGGGCCGGAACTGCACAGTTAGGGATGGGCAGCTATGATGAGCAGGCTCACTCCCTCCTCAGGCGGCTGCACAGGGCCGACTGTCATGGGGAGGGGGAGCGGGGGAGGACGCGAGATAATATTCCCCCTGAGATGAGAAAGGACATTGCTTGGCCTGGCTGAGGGACGTTCACAGTGCCCACTTTCTACAGCCCACGATGCGCTTCATAAATACGATGATGCGCATCGGAGGGTGTCTTGTTCACACTGCTCAGCCGCCACGCCTGAGGCTAGGTGACTACAACCAACCAAAATTTAATTCTCAGCCTCTGAAGTCTAAGGATCTGGGCTGCTGAGGACCCTCATCTGGCAGAAGGCGAAAGCACAGGAGAGAGCAGGAAGGCAAGCTAGCAAGCAGCCGGAAACATCTAGAAGCTTCTTCGAAAGGAGCAGCCCTGCAGGCCTCATCACCTCCTCAAGGCCACGCCTCTTTACACTGTCACATGGTAGCAGCTGGGTTTCCGAGCGGGACATCCAAACCTCAGCAAGTAACGTCATATCTGATCAATTAACTTTCCAATTTTGACTTCTTAATAGCATGTGCTCTAACCCCAATAACAAAAACCCTATTTTTCACACATCACATTCAAACAATACCTCTTACCTTCATATTCCCACTTCTTTCCTACTACCTACCTAACATGACAAGAAACAAAATTTAAGACAATTATAATGCTTCAAGCAGAAAATAAGTACATCTTTTATCTCACGGAATAAAAGTCACCGCAAGGCCATAGGAGTCTCTGCTGATGTTCTTCAGGCAACAGCCACAACTCAGTCCAAACTGCTCACAAACTACCCCAGAAACAGCTAGTCATGCATTTATGCTGCCCAAGCTTAACTGACATTAATTTTTATTGCCATGAAAGGCTTTTTAAATGTACCTCAGGGCCATTCTGTGTGCCTTGAATATGGATAAAATCGGCAAAAAAGACCAGTCAGTCCAAGCTTTTGGACTAAAAGCTACATTCAGCACAGTGAAACTGATAAGGTTCATCCTGCACTGGCAATAAATTAACTAACGATCACAAACTCTGAAATGATCAGCCCAGAAGCGTGAAGCAATGGTCAGTACTCCATCAAGGCAGGCCACGCCAGGGCCAGGCCCATCGGGCAGGCTGAAGCAGTGGTTGTCTTCCTCCATCACCGGCTGGGCAGGAAGAGCTTCTTCAGAAATGGGCTCCACCTCCTTAACTCAACGCCACAGAACAAGTCCAAGTCCAGGGTAGGAAGCCCCTCTTCAACTCATGACCAGCAAGCCGCAGGCTCCCCAGGCTCACTGGGGGTAGATTAGGACACCATAGCGGACCACCATGAGCGTCCACGTGTGCGAGTTTCTGAGGATAGCAACGCCTTCTCAATCGCCTCGCACGTGCAGGACCCTGGGTTCAATCCCCAAAGAAAAAAGAAATCTGACAATCACCATCCACTCTAGGAAATCCAGGTTACTCCATTTAATTTCACTCTTGAGGTGAATCCTGAAAATATTCAAACTGACTTTCTTCAACATCGTCTAGGTGGCCATGAAAACCCCCCAGCACCTTGAGCTGCTCTCAGAGCACATTGTCCATCTACCCCACCTGCACAGGCTGCCCCTGGAGTCTGAAGAGCCTTCTGCTGTCCCACGATCACCCATTAATTAAAGCCTGCACAGAGGGCGTCCTTCCGAGAGCAGCCCAGCTGGAGAGACCACTGTGCCTGCCTGGTAAACACCCTCAATGACTAATTCATGAATTCAGGAAACCACACAGGACCGGCAGCAGAAAGCCTAATTAACAAACTAAACAGCACCCAGCATTTGTGATTCAGCTCAGTGAGGTAAGGACATGGCTGCCCCAGGGTGTTGAAGACCCAGGGAGCCACCTCAGGGGCTGTGTGGGAGGAAGCGGTGCAGGGGAAACCCCAGTCCATCCCTCCAGGCAGGAACCCTGCACTAAATTAAGAAAATCCTCCAGCTGAGCAAACAGGTGAGGGTGAGGTTTTCATCCTATTGAGGAACAAGTCTCACTGCCCAAGAAAGGCCTTCTTTAAACCAATTCACAGCTGCTTAGATCCCCACCTTGTAAAAGTTGTAACTCAGCTGCAGCAAAGCAGGAGTGGCTGGCCAGTCTCGGAGGGAGGCAAGCTGGGCACTACCTGGGAGCATTCCGTGGTAGGGTAGGAGCGTAGGACAAGCAGCGCATGACAGGTGAACAACGAAGGATGTCTTGCCAACCTCACCACCCAGATGATCAGCACACGAGGAAGGCTTCTGGGGCTCTGGGCACAGCACCGAGCATATGCTCAGCCCTGCTGAGCCACACAGAAGATGGTCAAGGGCCAGGGTGTGGCTCAGGGACAGGGCACTTGCCTAGCATGCACCAGGCCCAGGTCTGAGCCCCAGCACCGCGTGCGTGCGCCACATGCACAAAAGTTAAGATGGGGAGCTGAATGTGCTTTTTGTCACAATTAAATTTTGATTTAAAAAAATGCTGAGCAATAGCCTCCCAGTGGCCGCAGGTGGGTGACAGTCTTGGGCGTCTGCTGCAGGAGGCTCTGAAGCACTTGCTCTTCATGGACCAGGTGTAAACAGGTACTGTTGAAAGGGAGGCAGTATTCCTGGCACCTTGTCCAAGACACAGGGGGCAGCAAAGGGCTCCCAAGCCTCCCCATCCAAGGATCAGAACAGCAGGAACACCTGGGCCACCTGTGTAAGCCCTGGAGCCACACTTTTGCTGATGACCCTGGCTTTGGACTCTGCTGTGAAGGCGCCCCAGGAAGGTCACACTCTGTCTGCAAACCTGCCAGCATGATAAACATGACCTTCCCCACAGCCTTGAGGGACATGGTGGCCCAAGAACCCCCAGGAAGCGTGACAGGTGTCCATGGGCAGAGGCCCTGAGGTGCAGTCTCATGGCCCTCAGAGAACACGCACGTGGTGGGGGCGGTCACGGATCTGCTGCACTGGGCTCCCTCCGTAAGCAGTGGGTTCTGCCAGCAGAAATGCTGGAGCAGACACTGTTGATCAGGCACCGGGCCGAGCCTTCCCAGCTCAGGCACCAGTGAAAGGCAGGTCCACAGGTCCTTGGCGTGCCGCTCTGAGCCTCCTGTCTGCCAGCACTTGCTGGTTGGATGGCGGCTGTATCAGGTGCACCGCCATGCTGAAAGGAGAAGCTGCAAACAGGAAGGAGCAGCTCCCATCTCGGGAAAGCTAATTCCTCCAGAAAGCCATAGCATGAGACTGGCAGGGCAGGTGACAGGAGTGCCTCTGGGCCAGTTTCTCAGCCTCAGCACTACTGGCATCTGGGCCTTATAGGCGTTTATCAGCAGCTCTAGGCTCTACCTACTGGATGTTACTGGCATCCCAAACCCAACTGTGACCATCAGAAATGTCCCCATGGCAGAATTGGCCCTACGGGGGAAACACCCTTAATCTACTTCCTACACCACAGGCTAAGACAAGGAGCATATCTACAGGCTAGGGCCAGTCGGATGACAGTCTGCAAATTCTCTATACCTGTTCGCTATTAACTGAACCCAGGGTCACTTAACCACTGAGCCACAGCCCCAGTCCTATTTTTCTTTCATGTTTTATTACGAGAAAGAGCCTTGCTAAGTTTTTAAGGTTGGCCTCAAACTTGCAATGCTCCTGCCTCAGCCTCCTGAATCACTGGAATTACAGGCATTCGCTACCACACCCAGCTCCTTTAATGTTTTTGAATGAATTTCCTCAATGCCTACAATTGCAGCAACTTGGGAGGCTGAGCCAGAGGGATCACAGGTTCGAGGCCAGCCTCAGCAACTCAGACCTTGTCTCAAAATGAAAAAAGAACTGGAGAAGTAGCTCAGCGGCAGAGCACCCTGGGTTCAACGCCCAGAACCACTACTAGACTACTTTGAAAAACTTGAGAAACTTATGAAGGACCCCCGCTGACACAGCAGAGGACAAAGTCTGTAAAATCAAAATTGATACATCAGACAGCTGAGAAAAAATGCATTGCAAAGGGCTGAGGAGACCAAAGTGAGAAGACAGACATGCTTCGGTGGGCTCAGGTGGGGCACGCAGGAATGCCATCTGAGGTCCTTAATGAAAATGTCACTGCATAGTAAAACTTGTGCTTGAAAAAAAAAAAAAATCGAGACAGGTGGCGAGAGAGGAAAACCGCACAGGGATCAGGAAGTGCAAAGCTTAGGCTCTGGCGTCCAGTCCTGGGTGTTCACAGGCACAAGCCTGAGGCTGAGCGAGGCAACGACTCTCTCTGCACTTCAGTTTTTCTATCTGAATGATGGGGGTGACATCGTCTCCTAGGGTGTTGAGAAGATCAAACAAGGGCAAAACTGCTGTAAGTTTGCACGTAGCACAAAGTCAGTTGTTACCTTCTGTCACGACTGTTATTACTGTATTATTTGTAGATGGTTATACATTAATGTAACGCTGGTTCAGGAAGAGAGGCCGTAGGTCAGGGAACGAGGTCCTGTTAGAGGACAGCTATCACATCCTGACACCTGTCATCTTGAGCAGGACAATCTGAACCCATCTTTGGTGGGTAAAGCCAGGCTCATGAAAACTGTGAAATCCAGGCTCAGATCCAGGCGAGGCACAGAGAAAATTGGCGGGTGGGCTTGGCTAGAGCCCGGATGACCTCAAGTGGACTGCGCAGCCGGCACCTGCGGTGGGGTTGGCGATACGGCTCTGCATGTCAACTCTCAGGCATTTCTACCTGTGATGGACCCAGACGGACCGAGACCATCCACGATTGACAGATGGCTAGTCTAGCAAGAAAGATTCACTCAATCCTCCGTAAAGACACTGCCTAGCACAGCCAGACTCTGGAAAGACGTGGGAGATACCAGACGTGCCTTCCAGTAGGAGCTCGGATGCGGGTGCGAGCCACAGAGGCAACCAATCGCTGCCTCTTTTCTGCTGATGGGCTGTTGACGGACCATCTAGGGCCCGAGCTCGTGGCTTCTAGGTCCCAAATCTTTTTCAATCAATGGGAAAGGGCACCTTCCTGCAGCCCCATATCCAGCCAGTCTCTAGTAGTTAATTCACACTGGTGTTCCTCCGGCCCATGCATATTGATCTATACTAAACCTCTATAAGCACACAAAGTTTAAAGGTAGCCTAAAGTAGGAAGTACATAAAAATGTTTATGATTTCTCTTTTCAGGAAGGCTAAAGTACCCCTATGCACGCCTGAAACCCACAGAGAGTGAGCCAGAGAACAGGTCAGGGCTCTTCACGGCTCTGGTGTCGAGCAGTGCCCCTACTCCTTGGTTCCTGCTTTGAGTTACTCAGAGTAACCAATAGGTGAACATATTCTTTTTTCTACATCCAATACACATATGCTTCCAAACTTGTTAAAATTCAAGGTGCCCAACACTTTATTACACATGCAGCCCACTGCTGGCCTTTCGTGAGCACAGGGAGTCAACACCAGGAGAGAGTCTATGATAACGACATGAGGCAGGAATGTATTGGAAAGGAAATATCCACTCAAATGCTGTCCAGAAGACCCAACACCACACCACACAGGCAAGAAGGGGCCAGCCAGATGTGGCAGCACATGCCTGCAATCCCAGAAACTCAGGAGGCTGAGGCAGGAGGATCACAAGATTGAGGTACGCCTCAGCAACTAAGCAAAGCCCTCAACAACTTAGTGAGACCTGTCTCAAAATAAAAAGGTTTTAAAAAGGGGGACCTGGGGATGTGGCTCAGTGGTCAAGTGTCCCCTGGGCTCAATTTCCAGTACAAAAAAAAAAAATTGGAGACTGATTCCTGATTTGGGGAGCAGAATTATTCCTAGCCCTGACCCACAGAAGTAACAGATGAGGGCTTTTTTTAATACTGCCAAGAAAGTGTGAGTGTGTGTATTGCTATACTAACACTGCCCTTATCACCACACGGGCACATGCTATTTTTCTTCATCTGAACATAACAGGGTGACTCAATTTTCTCTAAAAGAGACAATGAGACTCAAGAAAGCTAAAATACCTGACTTAAGGTCAATCAGCTGGGCAGGAATTCCAACCGTCCTCTGGCTTCAAGCCCCGCTCTCCTACCCTGAGTCACAGCACGCAGGCGGGAAAGGGTGTCCTCGAACCCATCTGGGGAAAGCACCTAAGTGAGCAGTTACGTACAACCTTCGTGGATGGCAGGAGGTGGGAAAGCAACTCCCAGTCCGCCTGCCCGTCCTCTGCACTCAGCTGAGCCTGTGGGACACAGGCCTGGAGGACCGGCTGCTCACCTGTCTCCTACCAAGCACAGCAGGCCCCACAGCACCTGAGCCCAAGAAACAGAAGAAGAGCCGCCCACACGCACAGCATTAACTTTAAGGTCCGCATTCTACTGCTGTGGTGAAGTCACGAGAACGTCCAGGTATCAGCAGGTAGAACGCTGCAGCTAGCAACAGGCATCCCACAGGCTCAATCAGGCGGACAGAGACCAGAAACAGGATTTGAATTAGAGGCCAGATTTCAGTGATTGGATTTTGGGTTGAGGAGGTGCCGGGGATTGAACCCAGGGGTGCTTAACCACGGAGCCACATCCCCAGCTTGTTTATTTTGACACATGTTCTAAGTTGCACAGGGCCTAAGTTGCTGAGGCTGGCTTCCAGTTTGTAATCCTCCTGCCTCAGCCTCCCCAGCCTCCACACCTGGCCAATGATTAGATTTTTAATAATCTGTTCCACATTTCTATAGTGATCCAAAAAGGGAGGCCTCTCCTCTCCTTTCTAAACCTACACGCTCCTGGGATGACACTACCGGAAACCAACCGTGAACGGCTGCCACTCCAACCCTGCAGCTACCCTGGGCCTTTAAATAGAGCTTTGAGTTGTGTTCAAACAAAAGTGGCCCTGAAAGGGTACACTCTGAGCTGACATCTGTCATTAAACTTCAGGTCATGGCGGAAACTGACAGCACTTCCAGGGGACAGCTGGGACTCAGAGGACAAACAGGACTTGGATTGAGAGAGCTGCCACTCAGTAGCTTCTTGCTTTAGAAGACACAGGAATTTGCCTCTGGAAACCTCGAGATATCACCAAGCAAGAGACAGAACTGAAAAAATACAGATGCAGCGGCATGGGCTGCTGCGAACCACATAGCAGAGGCCGGCACCACGTGGGATGACAGGGGGCATAAATGTGGACTGCTCCAAGCACCCAGCACAGGACAGCATGTGAAACACAACGCCCTGAGGTCACACTAGCTGATTCTTTAGTAAGGCAGGAGACAGACACAGAAGTAGACCCATGGATTTCCACGTCATGCAGAGAGGACTGCGCCACGAAGCAGAGAGCTGGAGGAGCCGTGCCACTTGCGTTCCATGTGCCACCCGTTAATGTGGCCTTAAAGTGTCTTTATTATCCATGTCAGATTGGTTTAACAGAAAGCATGGAAGAAAATAAGTAGCCGTGTCACTGCTCTGAGGAGAGCAGACCTATGATGTTTTTATGCCTAGAGCAAGAAATCGGTCATTTTTCACTTGGCATGTATTTATGAGGGTCTGCCCACAGGAGCTGTGTGCTGCACCCCGGAGAACTGCACATCCGTTATATTATGCTGAATGCTAAGGACTGGTGACGTAGATGATGTGCCGGAAGGGCTCCGGGAGCGAGACTGGTGGCCAGGGCAGCCCTCGCAGAGCAGCAGCTGGAGGGAGGCTGAGGGCGTGAGGGAGTTGGGCGCACAGACTCACCAGCTGAAGAACAGCAGGGAGACCGTGGGTGAGGTGGGGAGGCAGGGTCAGGGGACATGCCAAGGCCACAGTGATAACTCAGGCTTGTCCTCCAAATGGGCTGGGAAGAGGGGATGCCGTGAGTCCACATGAGGGCGGATTCAGAGGCAGAGGCTGGAAGCAGGGCAGATTCAGAGGCAGAGGCTGGAGGCAGAGAGTCCACTCAGGAAGATGCACCATTAACCCAGGGGGTCAACCAGGTTAGCTCAGAGCCAGTGACTAGAGTACAGGTGATCAGAAACAGGCTCCTCATATTTCTAACGTAGAGCCTATAGCATCTGCTGACAGGATAGCTCAGAAAGAAAGAATGGCTCCCAAGTCCCCTCCCAGGTGGCTGGAAGAGCATGATCTGCCAACTGAGGTGGGAAGGAATGGAGGAGCGGCTGCAGGTGAGCAGTCCAAGGATTTCCCCTTTAGATGTCATGTCTGAAATGCCACTAGCAGCATCCCAGCTGAGGGCTGGGGAGGTGGCTCAATCCCAGTACACATAGGGCCCTGGGAAGCAGAGGGGCCCAGCAGGTGGTCACAGGAAGCGGGGGTACTGCAGCTATAAATATGGAAGTTTTTATCTTACAGATGACATTTGAACTGTGACTGAGGATAGAGAAGCAGAACCAGTACCCTGAGGCGCTGCGTTTAAAGTTCAGACAGATGAGCAATCTGGCCTAAAACCAGCCAGACAGGAAAGAGGGGGAGCAGAGGGGCGTGTCCAGGGGATCAGGTGCAGAACAGAGAAGGTGGTGATCAACGTCTGGATGGGCAAAGTGCGGTGGGCGGGGCGAAGGAGGGCTTCAGCAAAAGCCCTGCAGAGAGCAGCGCTAGTGTGAGCAAGCGTGCCAATCCCACTGCAGGTGCTCAGGACCCACCGGAGGGCAGTCATCAGGCACAGACTCACTCATGTTCCATCTGAAGGGGGAGAAAAGAATCTGGCGGGTAGCTGCAGGGGAAAGCAGTGTGCAGAGGATGTTTCATTTAATGGAAGAAATAACTTGTGCACCAGAGGGAATTCAGAGAAAACCGATGACAGAGGAAAGGGATGGGGCATTTGTGCAGGGCTGTCCAGAGGGCATGGGGGCGGCAGAGCACACAGGAGGGAAAGGAGACTGCTCAGAGGTCCACGAGGTGGTTAGGGGGAAGAGCTAGGTGGAGGGAGGGGCCTTCCCAGGTGCAGAGCCCCATCTGGGGTCCCATTTGACCCCACTGAGCGGGGCAAGAGGATGGGAGGGGACAGGGAGCCAAGGAGGTGCATGCTTACCCAATCATGCAGGGCAAAGGGACATTTGTAAAATTAGACTCTGAAAAAGAAAAGGCATCTGACTTGCCATAAAGCTAGCAGTTACCTTTGATTCTTTACATTCACAATAAATTTAAATCCTCTAGAATCCATTCTTCTGCATTTTATAAAATTCCAACTCCGGCTATCCAAAATGCCATGACTTCAAGGAAACAACTGAAGGGACACAGTCATTTGTGGTGACGTACTAGACACAGTCATTCTGACTTTAGGGGACACCCCATGGGGGCGTGGGGTTCCTCCCTAAATACAATCTGACAAAACACCAAAACAAGAAGGATCCATGGGCACAACAGACACCGAAGGATGCTTAGAAGGAAGCTGTGGTCTTGCTTTCTGTCTGGAAAATCAGGCTCAACAGATAGTGCATCCTATTTCCCACAGGGTGTTAGAGTGGCAATTGGTAAACTACAGCTGTGCGGGGGTTCAGAAGTACTTTTTCAAGAAGAGTTAAATCCCATGATTTCATGGCTAGAAAGGGTTTCTTAAGGCCCTATCACTGAATCCTTCATTCAAAGACCCTACTTACTGTAGCTTTTACATCCTCAGCAACTGTAAGAAATGCCCTTATAAATTATCAAGAAAAACAGATAAAAATGAAATTTCCTGGCCAGGAGTTGAGAAATTTCAGAAAGCTTATCAATAAAAATCAGAACTGTGCAAAGTTATTTGGGTGATATTGCCAGTGATCCCAAAGGCTGGGGAGGCTGAGGCATGGGGTTGCAAGTTCAAGACCAGCCTTAGAACCTGTCTGAAAATAAAAAGAAAAAGGGCTGAGGATGCAGCTCAGTAGTACAGCATCCCTGAGTTCAATTTCCAGCACTAGGAAAAAGGGGTGGAAAAAAGGAGGGGGGGACATGGAAAATAAAGGAAGGTTCCAGGCCTAACGGGAAAGAGTGAGAACATCTTGCCCCACATGCTGAGCCGGTCCTGGGCTGAACAGTCACAGCAGGCAGGGCTATGGAGTTAAGTGGCAGAGCGGAGACCAGGTCCAACAGCCCAAAGTCTCTGCTGCCTCCCAGAGGCTCTAATGGCCCCTTCCACTGTGGGCTGCCACCAGACCAGGAAGGGGACAGGTGAGCATCACCAAAAGCAGAGTGGCCTGGGAAAGCCATGCTCTCTGAACCTGAGATTCTTCAGAGGAAAATGAGAACAGAGGGGAAACCAAAGCTCTGATCTCATTTCACAGACACCAAGTGGCTTTCTTAGAAGAGACCCTAGAGACCTTTAACTGTCCCCTGATGCTCTTATGCTATCTCATTCAAAGTCTCCTCCACTGTCCACCTGACTTCCAGGGAAGATTATTTGCCAGTGAATGAAGAAACTTGCTGTACCTTCATTTGTCCAAGCACAGGCAGCTAAAACAGGTAAATCTGTTTCTTTGGAGAGATTCTCCCCAGGTTCCTTCCACCCATACACGCACCAGCCTGGCGCTGCTTCTGACCTTCACACCTCCTCAAGGACTGTGAACATACCTAATCGACCTACACACAGAATGCTCTCAGGACCCTGGGAAGAAATGCTGCTAGGTTCAGAGGCGTGAATTCACGTGAACACCAGGTCTGGCCCCGCATGGAGGTACACGCTGTAATCCCAGCAGCCGGGGAGGCTGAGGCAGGAGGAACGCAAGTTCAAAGCCAGCCTCAGCAACTTAGCAAGGCCCTAAGCAACTTAGTGAGATTCTGTCTCAAAATAAAATATAAAAGGGGCTAAGGATGTGGGTTGGTGGTTAAGAGACCTTTGGTACAAAAAAAAAAAAAAAAAAAAAAACATACTTATGGAGACATCAAACATGGGCTTCATCACCATTACTGCAGGTTCCCTTTGACTGTGAGCATCCATCCCTTGGGCTAGTCCTTGTCAGATCTGAGATCATCAGAAAACTGCCACGTTGTTGCACTCCTTCCTTCTGGGACTTTCCCTCTATCCTCCGCAATAGAAATGCGTGGTCGGAATTTAAATATCTGAGTTTCCTAACTCTGCGGGCTGCTGGACCCTGACCTCTCACTCCACAATCCTTATTCAGCCTTTAGAAGTCATCCTTTCCTTCCAATCTCTGCAACGTTCATTTTGGTTCTACTGACCCCTCCCATCCAGCAATAGTTGCACTGCCCTGTCTCCTCCTAGTGGGTGGTCCAGGGTCTTCTCAGTCCCTCCCTCGACCAACGCCCTTGTGAATAGCAGCACACATTTCAAGGACAGATGGCTAGGGTCTGGAGTTCAATCTCAGGTTGTGGAACAAATCTACACTGATTGGCCTTCACCCTCTTCAAGTATCATACCCCAAAGAAATCAGCAGTATTCTTGGCCTCTAGCCAAAAGCAGTAAATTCTAATCAGATTGTTCCTAGTCATTTATAAAGTGCTACCAGTTGAAGGTTGTCAGATAATGAATATTCTAGACTCAAACTGTTGCAACATAAACACTTGTTCCTAAAATAGCAATTGTTTCAAAAGACTATCTCTATACTCTGAACACAGAGGGCTGTAATGGAAATTGACTTTAGAAGTCAAGAGAGTGCCTCTGCTTCTTTACATTTGGCTTGGAAATTACACAATACTCATGGAAGGTCTGCACCACCAGGTCACCTGCAGAGAAGGCCCAATTGGATGCTCAGTTGAAGTCTGTCTCAGTGCTATTTAGGAAAGAGTCTCGACCTTGGTAGGGGTAAAGAAAAAAATATGTAAACAACGCATTAGCAAGGAGGGAATAGAAGTAAGATAAAGAAGCTGACAGCTTCCTTAGATTCAGTGATACAGGCAGGGGGTGCAGGACACGGTCCTGGGCACATTGGGAGCGGGGCCTCTACAGCCCCTCTAGGTTCACAAGATCACCACAGTTCCACACCTCCTTGGTTGAGGACTTAGGCTGTAGTCACCACTCAGGCCCTCCGCATGCACAGGTGAGTGACTCACCAAAGTCACACAGAGCAGGGCTGGAACTCAAACTCCTGAGCCCTCACCCACTGCCCTACACCTGCACCAGCACCCACACTCCTTGAGGTCACTTCCTGGCCTACAGGTGACCTGGCCCTGCTAGGAACGGCAGCTGGTGTCCTTTCTCAGTGTCGGACACCAGAAGACCATGAGCCTGCCTGGGCCTCACTGCAGGGACTTGCCATCGGCTCAAGGAAGGACATACAAGGCACCTATGGCCTGAAGGTCACATGAGGACGACGCTGGAAACTGGACAGGCACACGCAGGAATCAAAGTGAGCAAGGAAAGGGTCAGGTGGGATTCCAAAGAACAGACCTATTCCCCCTAAGCTACATGGAGGGCACAACGTGCTAGGAGACTTCCATCACCCCTCCGCACTGCCTACTGGAGGAAGGTACAGGGGGGAAGGCCCAGGGCCACCTCCCCATGCTAGCCAGGAGCCAGCCAGGTGTCCAGTGTCCACAACTCGCCTGCCCCAGTGGCTTCCCAAGAGGGCTCCAACATGAAGGACAGGAAGTCATCTGCCTCCCGGGCCAGCCTGCACCCAGGGACCGTGCATGGGAGTGACCACACTCACTGGTGAAGGAACACCTGGGAATGGGGTCACAAAAAAAGGGGGGAATTAAGTTCCCCCCCTTTGATTCATGGAATGTGCAAACTCCACCAGAACTGTAACAAATTTCAGCCTTCAGGAGCCTCCATGGGAGGATCAATGTCCATGAAAACTCAAACTCAAACAACGGGGAAACCCTTCAACTTAGTACATAAAACATACTTGCTGATGGGTTTAAATAGCTTTCAAAAGACAAAAACATCACAGCCCAAGAAGCAATATTTGAATGTGAAACCCTTTCGAACAAGGACTCATTCATCAAAATAGCTGTTAAAACCCAATCAGGGTCCACTTGTCGGAAAAAGTGAAGAATTTCCTAAGAATGAAATTTTCCAAGCAGGCCCTATAAAATAAGTGCGACGATTTACATTTGCTCACAGGCAATGACATAATGGCAAAGCTACCGCCATCCCTACCAATTTTCCTAATAAAAGCAGTCAAGAAAGTAAAACGGCAGGAACAGCTCTCTTCAGGAAAACGAGCACATAGCTTGCACACCACTCCCATGTCACGTGTGGGAAGGCAGGGCAGCCATTCCAGCAAGGGCCGGTGCAAGACACACGCGCCCAGGGCAGGTCACAGCACCTGCAGCCACGCTTTCCTGCCACAGTGCTATGACGTACCATGCCCTTCTTTACGGGCTGAGACTTTGAGTAATGACATGTTTTTTACATCTTTACTGAGCCAAAATAATACTCTCTAAATCAAAGTTTTCAAAAGCTCTTCACTATGTCATGCCCACTGTGACCACGCAGCACTTTGTAAGAAAGCACTTTCTAGGATCTCATTTCACCATGTAACAAGAGAATCATCCTGCCTTGTCCCTGTTGGTGGCTGGCCGTGCCCACGGCACCCTGGGAGGCTCTGACCCACCACCACAATCGCCCTCTGCGTGAGCCTCTCCTAGTACTTTCAGAGGACAGCTGCTCACAGTGCGGATGTCAATAGTGCCACTGTGAACGTGGGGTCCCTCAGAGGACACCGGCTGCTTACACCATTGTGTGAAAAGACAATTAACTGGGGATTCGACTTTCTCGAGTTGGTCTAGATACGGTTTTTCTTCCAACACTCTGAGATAAAGAGGTGAGATCACCTAAGTCAGAAGAAACGTGCCCAAGTGCTATAATACAAGCTAACAGAAAAGCATAAAGGAATTAAGCCTAGGCAGGGCATGGTGACCCACACCTGCAATCCCAGCAGCTCAGGAGGCTGAGACGGGAGGATGGCAAGTTCAAAGCAGCCTCGGCAACTGGGTGAGGCCCTAAGCAACTTAGCAACATCCTGCCTAAAAATTAAAAACTAAAACAGGCTGGGGATGTGGCTCAGTGGTTAAGTGCCCCTGTGGGTTCAATTCCCTATACATAAAAAAAAATAATAAGCCTAATAGTTTGTAAATGCTAAAAGGATCTTAGTTTTTAAGGTATCCGGGCAAAAATAGAAGACCAAACCCTGAAAGCTGAATCACCAACATGTAAATTTTGAATAGATAGGAAGGTCGACTTGCAGGGAGACATTTATTAACTTGAAAGTAGTCATGTACGGCAATAAGGAAGAAATGAACACGGATATCTCAACTCTTTTTTTAAAAAAAGCACAGATAAATGCTAAGCAGTAGTTTCCCTGAGCCTCAGGAAATCCTGATCCAGTGGAGCTGCCTCCATGGGTGAGTGCTTTGTCTTTGAGGGCAGACACACAGCCACTTCCACACCACATTTGGACGTTCAAACCATGGACGGCCTTTTAGAGGCAATTATATGCCAAAATGGTACATCTGCTGGTGGAAAGAGAACGTGGGCTCTGAACACGACATACACACAAAAGCTGGTGCGTGGACACTACCCCTCCCAGGGCACATCCACAGCCGATGGATAGAGATCTTTCTCTGGAAGAAAAGGCAGCATGACGTGACGAACACTAAAAAGGCACCCTGTGCTCCTGGCTGTTTTGACTCCTCATCCACGAGAGCAGCATTCACTGAGGGTCTCCCCTGCACAGTGCTCCTACTGTCAAGGAGGCTTGAGGGTATGAGAATAGAAAACCCGGGCTCCAGATGGAAGTCAGCCACAGAGCACCTGCTTAGGATGTGCGAGGGTCTGGGCTGCATCCCTAGCACCCAAAAAGTAAAACTAAACTGGAATAAAGGTACTTTTTAAGACTTCATAAAAGCTAATTATAATAGGTTAAAATAAAAATAATAGGATGTTTGGACAGGTGCTTTTGTGAATGATTCACACGCATGAACAAATTTTAACCCTAATAGCCACCTAGTAGACAGACGCTATCATTTACAGAGGAAGCGACTGAGAGGTTAAGGGACTCTGCCAGTATCACACAATGACACCACCTCTGAGTTGGGTCTGAACTCAGCAATCTGTGACCACGCCCATGCTTTTCATCACTGTCCTTATGAAGTCACTCAGGCTGGGGAGAGGCACAGGGAAGGATCCCCATGGATCCCCATGAAAGGTGGGGCTGTAGGGGACGGCAGGTTTTCTGGTCCAGGGCAGTGACCCATCAGCACAGAGGGGTAGGGATGAAGCCTGAATGGTGAGCAGGCTGTTCTGAAGGCAGGGGCACAGAAGAGGTGGCTGCAGATGGGGGAGGGGACTGAGAGCTGGAAGGGCTCTGCCAGGAGAGTGGAGGATGGGTGGAAGCTGGTGAGCTGGAGGCAACCATGGGCCCAGCTGAGAGGGGGAAAGGGTCACAGCAGCACAAAGCCAGGAGTCCTGGAATAATTCTGACATGTGCACTCTGCAATAAGACACATCATCCACATACAGTGAGCCTAAATGATGCAGAGGAAACGGAAACCAGAGAAAGGAAGCAAAAGCAGATGCCTCCACACTGGGACAGCGCACCAAGCCTGCTGCTCCATGGCAACCTCCCCACGTGTGCACACACAGTGCTCACGCACATGCATGCGTGCACACATGCAGCTCACACACATGCATGCATGCACACGTGCAAACATGCACACATGCACACACAGCTCATGCACACATGCAGCTCACACATGCACACATGTGCACACAGCTCACGCACACCCAGCTCATACATTTGCATGCAGCTCACATGCATGTGCACACTAGCACACATACACTGCGCACACACACACAGCGCAGTCATGGGGTGCTCTGCATCCACAGGCTGGGGATACACAGAGGCCCCTTCCTGTGTACAGCCTCTGAATGCCGCTCTAGGGGGCATGTCAGAACTAGTACACATTCCTCCTATTCCCTTCTTTACTAGATTATTTTACACAGCTGGTACATTCAAGCACAGCTTCAGAAAAATGACAGACTGCATTCTTAGAAAACACATCTTTTTAATAAGCATTGAACCAAACAGAAACTGCTTAATGCCACTTTCCAGAACGCAGATTTCTCAGAGACCTCATCTCATTTTCATAGTGTAGCACATGCTTATAATTAAAGCCAGGAGCCCAGCGTTATTATACATCCCTAATCGTCTAAGGAAATCGAATCAACAGAGCTGCATGCTCTCAGGGTCTTCACGGATTAATTACGGTCTTCAGAGAAGGCCTGCGTAACACAAGAATCGGAACCACAAGAGGCAACACAAACTACACGTTAAAACAGACACCAGAGCACAGCATCCCCAACTTCAAAGACTAAGCACGAACCCACCGGAGATGCGAGATGGAAAGACAGCGACCTGCGTCAGGTTCGTGTACGAACATAGGCAAGTACCCTAATGCGGGGACCTTGGTCCCCTCCTCTGTAAAAGGTGGGATGTTCGACAGTTCTAGGATGAAGGTCAAGTGACAGGAGAGGTTTGAGGAGCCTCAATTTCAGATTGTTACTGCTCAAACATCAGAAATTGTCACCAGCCAGGTACAGTGGTGCACACCTGTAATCTCAGTGGCTTGGGAGGCTGAGACGGGAGGACTGCAAGTTCAACTTCTCAAAATAAAAAAAGGGGGGGGGGCTGGAGCGGTGGCTCAGCTGCTACAGTGCTTGCCTGGCAAGCGCGAGGACACGAGTTCAAACCCCAGCACCCACGTTACACAATGAAGTGTAAGAAGGGCTAGAGATGCGGCTCAGTGGTTCAGCACCCCTGGAACCAAAAAACCAAAACAGACAAAGGACCATCTCAGAGCTGAATCTGGCTTTTGATTCTTTTCTAAGAAATCATAAGATGAATCTTTATCAACTCAACAAACAGCTACGAATAAAATGATAAATCGATTAACACAAGAATACTACACCAGGTATCTAACTGAAACGGTTCTGATAACAGAGTCTAAACGTTACCAAGGATCTGGGCAGCAGCTGGAGAGAAGCCCGAGTGTGGACGTGGAGATTATTTAAACTGAGCAGCTGCAAAGCCCTGTTTGAGGGGTTAATGGTTAGCAGTGGGTAGAGATATAATTCACAAAAGCCAAAAGGTACTTTATCTTCCTCACAGCCCACTAGTCAGAGCACAGGTGGCCAGGAGTGGAGCTCAGATAGTACTTCTGTGCTTCTCAGGGTCGGTTCCCACTGTGCTGCCCAGGCTGGCCTCGAACCCCTGGCCTCCAGCCTCAGCCAAGAGCCTAGCTGGGAGCACAGGTGCGTACCACGCCCGCTGTTCACTCGCACTCTCTACCAAGCAGCTGGTGTAGGTGACTTGCTCTGAGGCTGGGGAACCCAAGTGCTCTGTGTCTGAATCCCCACAGAACGCAGAGGCCCTGGCCCTTTGGCCCCCTGCCCAGCTGCTTGGAGGTAGCTGCTGTGAGGTTCTATAACTAAAGTCCCTAATTTTCAAAACCGCATCATACTCAACTCTGGGCTGCCCCAGTCACCAGGGGTGTGTTCAGCACAGCCTTTGAAGAAAGAATAACTGCTTTAAGCGTTGTGGAACTCACACACACATGCACCAACAGAGGAGAAAGAACACAGGAAACGCACACTCGAGGGTCAGTTTGGAGACTCCCAGTTGCTGGGAGGCTGGGCAAGTCTCTGAGCCAAAATTAGTGCCAAAGTCCAGGCTAAGACAGTAGAGGAAGAGAGCAAACGGCCGTGGTCTCCCAAGCAACCTACAAGCCACCAAGAAGCCTCGAAGGTCATGCACAGCTCCCCTGGCTCCCCCAGGAAGGAAGAGCAACCTTAACAGGGAACAGGAGCCACAGCAGCACAGCAACCAGCAGCCCATGCAGGCTGCCTCCGAGAGGCGTCTACGGGGATCTCACTGAAATAAACCAAAACCTTCACCACCAAATCAACCCAGGAACCACATACAACTCCCCTGCTGGAGTGGCAGGAAGCACATTCAATGTTAAGTGTTCAGAAAGCTTCTGCCATCAGGAAACGTTCCTTAAGCTTGTGCGACCAAATAAAGCTTCATTCACCCAGCACCTGGGAAGCCTGGCCTTCCAGGGCCACACACAGCTCAGCAGCCACAGGAAGGGGTCCTTCCCCAGGCAGGAGTCTCTGCTAGTGAATGTGCTTCCCCACGCAGCATGGGGCACAGCAAAGGGAGCTCTGAGCATATATACGTTTAGTCTCTCCAACACCAAGACAGGACCCCAAAGAAGGGCCAATGCTTGGATCGCATGGTCAGCTGTGCCAGGAAAACTAGGGCACAGGGACCAGAGACACGGAAGCACAAGGCCTCCTCCTGTGGCTGGGGGAACCAAAGCCATACTAGAACCAGGTGGTCAAGAGCAGTTCCCTAGAAGGCTGTGTGTGTACGTGTGTGTGTGCGTACCACACCCACGCACATAAGCTCTTAACGGATGGGACGGGGTGGAAATAAAGATAGAATCCCTACCCTGAACTTCAGCGGACTTAAACGGCTTCTCCGTGTAGATGTGTAATGAGTGTTTCAAATTAAAAAGTCCCAAGTTGGGGCTAGAGCAGTGGCTCAGCGGTTTCGGCGCTTGCCTGGCAAACATGAGGACGCAAGTTTGAACTCAGCACCATTTACACAACACAATGTCAGAACTAAATAAAATCGATTCTCTCTCTCCCCTCTCACTGTCCCTCTTTAAAAAAAAAAAGTCCAAGTGTTTGAGCGCCCCACCCCTCCCCACAACTGCTCCTCCCTCATCTCGGCAAAAGTCATCAACATATGTCAATCAAAAATAGCAGCCACTGGGAGTCCTCCTTGAGGTGTCTGTCAGTTACTGAAGACTGAACCCAGGGGTGCTCTACCGCTAAGCTACATCCCTTGCCTTTTTTATTTTGAAACGGGGTCTTGCTGCGAACTTGCTCAGGTTGGCCTCAAACTTGTGACCCTCCTGCCTCACCCTCCCCTGTAGCTGGGACTATGGGCATGCGCAAGGGCACACAGCTTCCTTGATTTCTCTGCTTCCTTCATTCCCCACTTAGTCCTGGCAACCCCTCTTGATTCTACCTTAAAAGTGTATTTGGAACCCGGAGCTCTTCCCTATCCTCCTGCCAACCCTCCTCCAGCCTCCCCCATCCCATCCCTACTCTACCCACTTCCATCTTTCCTGCCCAGCTTCCTCTCCTTGGTGGTCTCAGTGACCAACCACTCAATAAATATCTGTAAACACAGACAGAAAGGGCCACTGGGCTGGGCAGATGAGGGCAGCAGACTGCCAGGTCAACACGCCCTGGACTTCCACGGCCATTTCAGCTGAGACCTTCACTCTGAGGCTCCTGGCAACACAGGTAGAAAGCAAAGGATGGAAGCACACAAGCTATTCTGTTTTTAAGAAGAAAGCCTTTTTGATGGCACTAATCTGTCCCCAAATATCCACAGGTCCTTAAATAAAGCACGGAATTGAAAATGAACTGACAATGTCTTTAATGCCCAAAGAAAGGGCAGAGACATACCCGACACACACTC
Organism: Aplodontia rufa; assembly: GCA_004027875.1. Taxonomy (NCBI): domain Eukaryota; kingdom Metazoa; phylum Chordata; class Mammalia; order Rodentia; family Aplodontiidae; genus Aplodontia; species Aplodontia rufa. The sequence continues at coordinate 37,602 of PVKS010010245.1, forward strand.
CTATGAGAAACCAAGCCAAGCATTAAGATTAGAGCAAGGGCCAGGGAGGGCAGGACAATGGGGCCCAGCAGGTAGCTTTCTAAAGACAGGAGAACTGGACTTTGACTCCAGGGGAAAGGAGGCCTCCAAGTCCCCAAGGGGCATGAGGCACAGTAGGAAAACATACCACAGGGTTCCACTTTGGTGATCAGCTCTGGGGAACTGCAGGACTTGAAGGGAGGAGTGGCATGTTGGATTGACAGTTCAGAAAAATCAGTGTGGCAGCTGAGCAGACGGGGATCAGGGGCAGCAACCACAGCCAGAACCAGGCTTTAATGCAACTTAGTACTCACAAGATCTCTGTGGCCTATCGGGGCTGCCAGTCTACTGCAGTGGTCCCAGCCTAGGAAGGTGCAGCCCTTTTCCAGAAAATACTGTAAAGAGCCAATCCCCACCCTCTAGCACAGAACTCTTGAATAGTGCAACTTCTAGACAATCACAGAAGAAACCCTTTGACAGCAAAAGGCTGGAGGCTTAGGACGGACTGTCCCACTGTGTGCAAAGGCAAGGCTTCAATCCCCAGCTTCCTCCTGCGCAGGGCAGCACGCTACCTGCCTCCACCCATGGGGGGGGGTGCTACTTCCTGTTGGGGAGGGATTCCCCAGAGAAACAATGGTATAACAATTTATCTTCATCAACAAGACTCACTTCTGCAAAATGTTCCAGGAAATTATGGTACAATAAGTCCCCAACACCTCCCCTTTAAAAAATAAAACTCTTGAAAAATTGTAAGTCAGCAAAAAGATAAAATTGATCAAACATCCTCAATCTGTCTTGGTCATCCTGGAGAAGCTAGCCAGATCTTCAACATGGCGAGCAGGTCTCACCAAAGACAGCAGGTGAACAGATTCCTCCTCCCTGGCCTTCTGAAACCAAAGGGACTGTCTAACGTCCCAGCCTCCAGTCCCGCCACTCTGTGACCCAGCTACCACACTGCAGGCAAAATGGGATCATCTCTTGCCTTCTTCCCTGGCTCCCCAAACCATCAGCAAAGCCCTCCATGACTTAACCCCACCACAGCATGATCTCCCTCCACTCCCCACCCTGCACCTCCTGCTTTAGAGCCCTCTCCCAGTTGCTGCTGCCCAGTCACTTCTGCTTAGTGCTCAGGGCCCACTCAGGCCCCAGCTGCTCTGCAGAAGCACCCTGCCAGCCCTGCACAGGACCCAGCGCCAATCCATGATCCCAGAGCACACAGGCGCACCTCAACACTCTGTTCTGAAATGCTGCTAGAGTATCATTTGGGAAAAATCTGAGGTATGAGAACCAGTTACCAAAAGTGGGAGGTGTGAAGAGAGCTGAGCAGTGGCTCAGCAGTGACGGCGCTTGCCTGGCATGCTCAAGGATGCATGTTTGAGCCCCAGCACCATGTACACAAGAAAGTGTAGGAGCAACAAAAGCCACATGAAAAACTAAATAAAATTGATTCTCCCTCTGCCCTTCACACTCAAAGGGAAGGGGAGGTTAATAGATCTAACACTGTGCAAAATGCCGATTACCAGGAAATTATAGACAGAAACATGTCTTGGGTGGCAGCAAGATAGGAGGACCCCCACACCTCAAGGTAGGAGGAAAGACCAGGTGTTGCACTAGATGAAGGTGGGCAGCAGCCAATGGGGACGGACCTGGGCTTACACAAAAAAAGAAAACCACTAACATGGGGTTGGGGGTGCAGCCCAGCAGTAGAGCACATGCTTAGCATGCAGAAGGCCCTGGATTCAATGCCCAGCAAGCGCATACCCACACCAAAAAAAAAAAAAAAGGATTAACAAGTCTAAAGATGGGTAAGAAACAGTCTCAGCATGACACAAGACACTCTGCTACCTTCAGGGCTGTGTTTATTCTATGGCGTTTAGAATGCAAGTCAGCGCCAGAGCAGTGGCTCAGCGGTAGAATGGTTGCCTGGCATGTGTGGGGGCCCAGGTTCGAACCCCAACACAACCACAAGTGTTGGAAAAACAAAAAAACAGATGGAAAACTAAATAAAAGTTATATTCTCCCCTCTCCCTTCCTCCCTTTTTTTTCTTTTTAAGAGAGGGACAGTGAGAGAGAGAATAAATAAAAATTGATTCTCTGTCTCACTGTTCCTCTTTAAAAAAAAAAAAAAAAAATGCTTGCCAGTGTTCAGGGCAGGCAGGAGACAGCTGTCGTCCCGTCCCGTGGAGCCAGATCCCGCGCTCCCTTCATCTTATCTCCCTAGTCCTGGTAGCAGTAAAAGGCCTGACGCATCAGGGGCATTCCGCTGGTATTTCCTGAGCTAGCTACAGAAAGAAGCTTCCCCCTCTTCCCCACTGCCTACCTTCAATGCCCTGACCCATAACAGTGCTTCTCTCGGCCCGAGTTCCCTTGCTTCTCAGTCTGTTATTAAACACAGCATCCAAGAAGCCCGCCCAGGTCAGCAAAAAAGGAGCGAAGGCCCCTGGCTGGGAGATGAGCTTTGCAAATCTCCCTGCAGAACCCTTGCAGTTAAGTCTGCCCAGCCTGTCTTCTTGCTCTCCTCGGCCTCGTTTTTTATCACACATACAGCAGCCGAGACATTTGGAGCATCTTTGAAAAGAAAGAAAATCTGACCAAAAAGAAATGTGTTTCAAAAATTTCAGATCCCTTTGTCCCACTCCTCCAAAGAGTCACACACGCCACTCAGGCACGTGCTTCCCCCACTCCAGACTGCAAGAACCAGCAGTGTCTCCTTGCCACAGGAAGGCTCCTGTCATCCTCTACAGGACAAGAGAACTCCTGCAGCACCAGGAGCCAGCAGAGGCCAAAAGAGGATGCTCAAGCCCCTTCAATAAAATCTGTGTTCGCAGGTGACCTACACACATCTCTCACACGTTAAGACCCCTCTAGATCACCTGCGACACCCAGCACAGGTAAATGCCTCAGAAACAGCTGTTACACTGCCATGTCCAGGCAGCAACGGCAAGGGAAGTGGGCTCGGGTTCAGGAAAGACAGCTTTTTCTCAGATATTTTTGATTTGTGGTTGGTTGGATCCCCAGAGGCAGAACCCACAGACACAGCCGAATGCAGGAACTCTGAAGATGTCGTGTCCTGACCACCATAGCTCAGGGCCGGTGTACTCTAACGGAGGGAGGTGAGGGGCCTTGGAAGAGAGCAGAGCAGACAGAAGACAGGCTTTTGTGGAGGGAAGAGCAAGTCTTGAGGATGACGACAGATGGGTTCGGAGCCAGTGAGAAACCCCAGGGTGCCTGGGAATTGTGGCAATTGGGGAGGACAGGCCGCCACCGAAGGCAAGGGCTGGGCCCTCTCACAGTTCCATTCTGCAGCTGCAAACGTGGGCCTGGCACCCAGGTCTGACTGTACCAGGACAGCTGGAATCCAGAGCCGGCAACATCAGGAGCCCATCTGAACGTATGAGAGGCTGAGCATCCAATGCACAGCAGAGAAGGCTGCAGGCCACTAGCTGTGACATCTGCCTGAGCCCAAGTTGCTCATTATGACATCGAGGTCCTTCTGCTTCCTATGGACTTTTGTCTTCTCCCACATAACAAAAAGAGCTTCTGTGATTGGAGATTACTCACGACCCTCCTAAGACTGGCACCAATTGTACAAGGCCCAACACTCAGCGTCCTGTGCTCCATAAGAGCTGGAGTAAAATGCCAGTACTAACTAGTAAGGTCCCTTGAGCTCATCCTTCAGGAGGCTTCCCCACACGCAGACGTCCCCATGTGATTACCTGAATCAGTGTTTTCACAAGGAGTCAGGGGAAAAGGGGGAGGGAGACGGAGGCTCCGGGTAAAGAGCCTCCAAAGCCCATGCAACTGAAGAAAACCCTGGGAGGGAAGTGGGAGCCACGCAGATCTGATACAGCCACTCCAGTCAGACGTGGTGACATCCAAGCTCTGACAAGTACTACAAAGAGAGTCCGGGCCCTGCCCCACTATAGGGAAGAAAGAGCATGGATTAAAGACCTTCCAAGAAGGACAGAACCAGCATCGGAACACACAGCAAGCTTTCCATGAAACACCCAGAGCTCCCGGTCAGTGGCCACTTTAAGATTCACAGCCTCACCTAGCTGGTTCCAGGGTCTATCCACGAGGACCAAGCCCTACCTGAGCACAAGGAGTCCAGACCTACCTAGGAGACCCCAGGGTGCATCCACAAGGACCAAGCCCTGAGCACAGGGAGTCCAGTTCTACCTAGGAGACCCCAGGGTGCATCCACGAGGACCAAGCCCTGAGCACAGGGAGTCCAGTTCTACCTAGGAGACCCCAGGATCCATCCACGAGGACCAAGCCCTGCGCCGACCACAGAGTTCCTTGCTACTCTGGACTGTCCTCATCAGGGACACTAAACTTAAGTGCCAGCCATGCTTCAACCTCCTTCAAAGTGCCTCATCAGTCCTTGACCCTGTTCTCATGCCGGTTTTGTCCTGTTGGACACTCTCCTGGGAGCCCCTTCCACGCAACTCCTCCTCACTCGCTGTTACTCCACAAGCTTGCCAGGGAAGACAGGCTCATTTTAGACCTGGATTTAAACAGTCTTTTCCGACTGGGATCTAGTTCTGTGGTACAGCATTTGTGTAGCATGCAAGAAGCCCTGAGCTCCAAAACACCGTACCAGCAAAGGAAAACTCAACTGTATTTCCTCAACTGTAATGGGCAAACTACCAGCTGTCTCATAGTTGGAAAGTAAGTGAAATAATAACGTTAAATACCCTCGCTTAATAGATTAAACAGTGTTTAAGTGTTAATTCACATCTCCTAGCCCAAGAACCCCAACAGGTTACATTTTATGACCAGCAATGTCAAAAACAAAAAATCCTGACACACTGGCCACATTAGAAAGCTAAAAACCAATGCAAGTCATAAACCTCATTTTCTTACCAATATAAATTTGTTGAGTGACGGATTAACTAAACACTGTCAATTACAAGAAACCAGATTCAATAGAGACAGGAGGTGTAGAGTTGCCCACATCAACCACCAGGAGGAATTCCCATTGCAGCCTGTTACGCCAGTTGCCAGGATATTTTCTCTTAATCGTGAATGTTGCTTTAAATATAGTAATAACAGAAAATATGACCGGCTGTTCAAGCCCATATGCTATTCCTGTTCAGAACTACAAATGCCCATTCAGAGTCTGTGCACAAAGAGCAGTAGCCACAGGGGAGCCAGAGGAATCAATGAAAACTCACTGTCTGGAAATGAGCAAAGAGAAAATTGGGGCAGTGTTTCTCCAGTTTCAAAATTCAGACTCCAAATGCAAACCAAATTGATCCCTGAATCTTAATTTTAACTGCACTGAAGGTCCAAACAAAACAGCTCGCTAATGATGTCCACGCCCCAGGCTGAGCTTCAGACAGTGGACGCTGAGAGGCACCGAGCAGTTGGCCGCTGGTCCCTGAGCTAACCTGTTTCTGCTCTCTGCTTCCGGTCTTTCTTACCAGCTGGCCTTCCTGTTCTTTGCTGCCTTGTGAGTTGCTCCCAGGAGCCCCCAGACCAGGTGGTTCTCAGGCTTTTCTGTGCATCGGGGCACCCAGGAGTGGTTAGAACAGCACCCTGGGTCCCATGGCCCCAGTGGCTCGCTCAGCAGGTCTGAGATAAGGCTGAGCATGTGCATTTGTAGTAAGTTCCCAGCTGATCCTGACGGGCTGGCCCAAGACCACACCTGAGAAGGCCTCGATCAAGCCACCGTCTCACCTCCACCGCTGCAAAATCCGAACACTACTGCCCGGCCCACGTCCTACTTGGCCCTGAATTACTCTCTAAGTAGAAGCCCCTGGTCTTTATGGACATGCCAGATTATGTTATTTTCTCCATTTCAAAAAGCAAAATCCCAGCTCTTGCTACAGAGCATGTGGTCCACTGTGGCTTCCTTTGTCCATTCTGTCACAACCCCACCATCTTCAGTCTCCTAAAAGCACACGCTTCCCCGGGCCTCTGCACATCCTATTGAATCTGCCAAGAAATCCCTTCCCTCACTCTTCACGTGCCCAGCTTTTCCCCTTGAGGCCTCATCTTCTAGGCCACTAACTCTAAATCGTGCCCTCTGACCACCCCGGATGCCCCCATGCCACCCTAAATCCCCAGGTTCTGCGGGTCGTTAGCTCTTACCACAATAGCAGATGTGTGTTCCCTGCTTGGGTCCGGGTGATTTGTGCCCAGGGCTCCAGTGCTGGAAGCTGGGTCCCCATGTGGCAGCGTAGACAAGGTGCAGCCTCTGAGACATGGGGCCTCATGCAGTTTAGGTCATAGGACTCCAGCCAGTTCCCAGGAGGGTGAGCTGCTACAAAAAGAGCAAGACCACTCCTGCATCTCTCTGGCTGCCCTGTCCACGTGATGGCTCCCTCCCTTGCGTACTCCGGTCATGATGCCATCGCTGTGAAGTCCCCAACAGAGCTAAGAAGAGCCTGATCCCGTGGGCCTTTTGGCCTCCAAACTGTGAGCTCAATAATACTCTTCCTTATAATACAGACGATTCACACGAAAAAAATGGCACACTTCATACGGAGGAAAAAACTCCACATCTCAAGCTGATGTTATTAACAAACGTGTCATAGAATTAGAATCAGTCCCTTTAAGTAAATTATCTCTCAAACAAGTCCAAAGAACACACAGGAGCTGTAGGGTGCAGAGGGAGCTCCACTAAATCATATCCACCAAACAGACCAACAGCAGAACCCTAAAACCTGGAAATCTCATCCAGTACTTAAGATAATTAAACACCATTCCTCACTCCAGATGACACTTTTACCAATGCCTGATTAAACAGCTCATGGCATAAGCCAATACGTGAACACCGTTTCCAGAATACACGCTCCTGCCTCAACAACGACAGACGTTCCAGCTTCAGCGAATTCTCCACCAGTGAGGGTGGGGCCTCGTCTCAGGGAACTGGTCAGCACAGACGCCGGGTAACAAGCCAAGCCCGCTAACACCAAAGGAAATTGCGCCTGCTCCACTCCCTAGCGAAGGCCCATTTCATGCTTGTTCATGAAGCAAACATTCATAGAGCAACACGGGCATTTTCAGCAACGTTCCGAGGCAGCACCATCAGGAGCCACGCCTTGCAAATCTGTTATCACTTCTCTCCAGCGATTCCCAGTGGCTTCAACAGCTCCCCTTCCTGTTCTGCCCTTTCTGTTTCTATGTCCCAGCCGCTTTCTCAGCACATTACAGCCTCTTCCAATTCTGCAGTCAAATTTGGTTTCCTTCAGAGCAAGGCCCTTTGCCCAGCAAATCCTCCACAGACCATCTGCACCAGGCAGGATCTGACTCCCTCTGGTTTCAACTTCAAAGCTCAGTTGGCTAAAGTGAACGTGGACCTAACGCCAGTCTCTGCCTCCACCATCACCCTTCTCAGATGACATGAAAATAGCACTCTATTTCCTACTTTCTCAACTACAATGTGATCCTTTTAGAGTCAGTTCTGAGCAGAACTCATTTCCTGTCCCAGAACCTCACACAGTGCCTGACAAAAGCCAGGTTTAAGCCTGGCATGGTGGCACATGATTGTAAACCCTACTTGGGAGGCTGAGGCTAGAGGATCACAAGTTGGAGGCGAGTCTCAGAAACTTAGTGAGACCCTGTTTCAAAATAAAATAGAAGTGCTGGGGATGTAGCTTAGTGGTAGAGCGCTTGCCTACCACATGTGGGGCAAGACCAGCACCAGCAAGACAGCTTCAAAAGGAAGTAACTGTGGCCCTGCCAGTTCCACACCAGCTCTGCTGATAACTTACAGGAAGGGCAAGGTGCCCACTGGCCACTCATTCTGCAAATGTTTCTGCAGGTACACTGGGCCAGACAGGCCAATGCTGGGGACACAATGGCTCCAACCTGAGGACACCACAGGAGCATCAGCCCAACCCACCAGGAACCCCACTTCTCACCAGCTTAGGCCACAACGCCACTAACCAACACCAACATCTTTCTGTTCAAACACCCACTTCCCTAGAGAAGAAATGCCCATCAATAACAGCACTGATCCAAGGGCAGCACTGCACGAACACCAGCAGCGGGATGCCAGAGGGCCACCCCTGCTCACCCAGGGAACTTCCATGGGTTCATCCCGACAGATATCTGGTTACTCCTCGTAAGCGCCCAGCTGCTCTGCCACACCTCTGACATTTGTAAAAGTCACCTACAGACTGTGGGTGCTGCGACTCATAAGGACAGGTAATCCACTCAGCATGGAGCAGGGATACACATTACATGCCGCATTCCCTGACAGCCACGCTCATCACACCATCGTGTATGTGTGCGCGCGCGTTCCACGGCGCTTTAACAATCTTCACTCCTCTTCACTCCTCTCTACTAAAGCCAGTGGTTTTCTTTAAAATTAACTGAAAGAATAAAAGGTTCAAAGTATCAAAAACAACTTTCTTTTCCTGGGAGAAAGACGGAGGGAGGGAAATACACAGTGTTGATTCAGCCTTCCCGCTTTTCAGAAGGCACTAGAAGACTCTTTCACTTGACTCCCTTTCACTTCCTGTTGCATGAAGAGCTGGAATATAACCCTCCGGAGCTTAGCGACTACAGCAGCGCTCACCACTGATTTACTCATTCATCCAGATGCCACCCACTCACCTGCCTGGTCTCCCGAGGGCCAAGCCCTTCTTCAGTGGTGGTCAGACCTGCTTGACCTGCCTCCAGGCCTGTGGCTTACCTGCTGCAGCCCCCACACCTTGACAAGGCACGGACTGTTCACTCCTGCTCTGTGCCATGTGGCTGTCCTGGAGGCTGAGATGGAACCCAGGGCCTTGCGGGCTTAGCACTGGCTCTACCACTGAGCTGCGCCCTCTGCCCCTGGACTCAGAGCTCCTGAAACCCAGAGGGTGGGTCCTAAATAATGGCTGAAAGGTAGTAAATGCTCACACTTCACTAGTCAACTACTACATCCTGTGCAGCAACACTACATCTTGTGCCCCCACAACCCGCCGCCTACCCATGGGCTGGGAGCCAGGACGAAAAGACAGGGAACACCCCTTCCCACCTATCTTTATCCGGTGCCACTTCTTCATTAGAAGTGTTACAAACTGCCACAGCTAAGCCACATTCTGGTCCTGAAGCCAGACAGACGGCCCACGTTCGCGACTGGTCCTCACTTTCCCATATTCCCCAAGTATTGCCCGGGTGAAATACGGGCACGTGGGTTCTGCTGAGGACAGGTAAGGTGATAGCACTTGACTGTCAGGAGCCATAACAATTTCTTTGAAAAGGTGAAAACAGATTTTCAGCACTTTTCATGTCCACAGCAATGCTATCTCACTCAAAACATTCGGTAGAATTCCTGACTTTCAGAAGCCATCCACTCTTTTGGAAATCTTATAGAAGCAATGAGCTCCAGGAATAAAACAAAAAAACAAAAAAAACGAATCTATACTAAATTTGCATGCACGTTTCAGGAGGTTGATGGTCTCAAACAGTGTGCACCCTGCCCCATCCTAGAGAGACAACGGCCTCCCTTACCTACTGCCACACATTTATAGGTTCTCTTCCATTTAAGGAAACTGAGCCCTTTGAAATTGGAATAACTCAGTCTCTTGGTATCAAAGGGCACAGATCAGAGGCATGCCTGCTAAGATACACGTAAACCTGAGCTGAGCTATTACTCTACATCACCACAAAGTATAAACCCTAAGTTACTTTCTTACTCACAAAGAACAAGAGCCACCCAGGGGAGCCCAGCACAGGCTACAGAGCACTGGATCTCTCCAAGGAAACCAGAGAGCGCCACAGTTGGTCTGATGAGTTCACTCAACCCCAGAGCTGAGGCTCCTGCAGAGTGTGACCCTCTGGAAAGAGGCTGTGCTTAGCTGTTTTCAACCAGGCATCTCCTTCCCGTTTGACTTACCCTCCCACGCTCACACTAACAAGCCCAGTTCTGGTGTCACCGAGTAGGTCTCCCCTCAGTGCAGGGGGTGTGGCTCTCAGTTCAGACCTCATGGGAGCACTCTCCTCACCCTCTCATTATGCCTGCGCCCCTGCTGAGCACCTGCCAAACAGGGACAGGGCACAGTGGCCTACGACAGGCACCGTGCACTCTAGGCAACCCCGGCTCGACTCTCAGGGCTTCTCAGCACAAGGACAGTGGCTGCCATGCAGATGACTTCACGCCTCACCCAGAATCACCTGTGGGTCAGGAGTCCTACTAGAAAACGGGCCCCCCAAAGAATGACACAGGCCTTTCTGAGGAGGATCAGCACCCTGCCACCAGTGGTGGAACCTGACGACTGGGGTGGAGAATGGGGTGTGGAGGGGGAGGCAGCACCCGGCATTTCCCTCCGTGGGGCTGATGACCAAGAGGTCAGGGCAGATTCCAAAAAAAACAGAACTCTGCTGGCCCAGGACTTAGTTTCTCAAGTTCCCCAGACAAGAGTAAGAGAACGTCAAAATCTAGATGGGATTTTCCCAAGGCAACCCCGAGGTCTGACTCCAGGGTCACATACAGGGTCTCCTTTCCCTACTCTCTGGACCTCCCCAGTGGCCAGAAGCAGTAGTGGGTCTTCTGCAGATGGCCCTTCCTGCCCCGTTCTCTCCTCCCCAGTTCAGTGTGGATGCTCTACTCAGAGCCCACCAAGGCAGCCGCCAGACGTCCGCTGCTCCCACCCAACCCACTGTGTCACAGCTGCCAGGGAAGGAAGGGCCCAGGCACATAGACCCCGCTCCTGTCCATACCTCCCCAGCAAAACGGCTCAGACCACAGCGGCTGCCTGACCTGACCCACCCAGACCATGTGATGATGATGCCCAGGCCGGGAGGCGGCAAATGAAGCAACAAGCCAGGGACTCTCAGGGCTCTCAAAACTACCCTGGCATATGGAAGCAATTCACGAAAACGTGAAACGAAGATTCCAAAAGACCCACAGGAAGAGAATTAGACGACGAGAAGGAAGGCGAATTAGAAGCCCGAAACACAGGGAAACTTCGGATAACTAAAGAAACATGGAAACTTCCGGGAAGATGAGAATACAGAAATCATATGAATTCCATCTCTGTCAAATACAAGCAAGCATGCGGAGAAACGGAGAACCGTTCCTGCAGCACATTCCAGGGGAGGATAAACAGTGCTCAGCCTGATCTCAGCTCTGAGTAGACACCGCCCTGCCCCGCCCCCCCTGCTGCACTTCAGTGCTCAAGTGTGGGACCTTCCGGACAAGAGGCCACCTCCCTGTCACCATCACCGCATCAGTGCACTGCTTTCTAGGGCCCCGTCCAGGGCCGCACATGAGGACTTATTACTGATTAATTACCCCTCAGAGCCACCTCAGGCATAGGACAATCCAAGACTGGCACCTGAAGTCCCTGGGGGCACAAGCAGTCAGGACGCCTGAGGACAGGAAGGAGATGTTTCCTGGCAAGCAGAAGCACCTAAGCTGCCCCCCACCCACCTCTGCCACCCCACAGCAGGCCCCGGCCACATGGATCCCTGAGGAACTACAACCTGTCTGACAGCTACTCCTGAACTAGCTGATTAGGGAAACGTCATGCACAGTCCTCAGTACCAGCATCACGACTGGTAATGACACCGCAGGCCTTCAGGAGTGACCAGGTCCGGGCAAGTAGCCCTGAGAGAACACGCAGAGCAGGCTGGGGGCTTCTCACACCCCACATGCATGCGGTAACCTGGGCGTCTCTCCGGGAGGACAGGCTCTGGCTCGGCAGCTCTGGGAACCGGGAGGTCCTGCCCCTCCAAGCAGATCCCAGGCAACGCCAATCACACTGGCCTCGGAGCACCACCGGAGTGGCAAGGGACGGGACAGTGTCTGCTTCTTTGTTTTTTCTTCGGATTCCGCTGTATCTAGCTTGGGTGGGCAACGTGAAAGAAAAGCTAAGAGCTCCCAATACTGATGAATCCTCCCCGGCTGATGAGAGGGCACCTCCATCCACAGTGGGTGAAGAAGGTGGCACTCAGACACAGAATGGGAGGTCACCTGTGGTGGAATCAGCGACCCTGCCCAGAGAGCAGGACCAAAAATCAGAGAGGTGGTGAAGAGGCTGGAGACACAAAAGGAAGCCTGTGGAGCAGCTTCCAGCTGGCATGGGAGAGGCGCCTTTGTGACCCAGGTTCCTGGGGCTTGCGAACAGTTCTGCAGCACAGAGAAGCTCCCTGTGCTGCAGACCAGGAGCACAGAGCTGTTCTTAGGAGAGAACAGACAGCGCCTGTCCTCAGTGCACTGGAAATGAGCTGCCCTATCGCCCAAGGCCTTGTCCATCTTCCCTCTCACCTTGCAGCCCTGGGAGGCCGCCTCAGCCTCCAGCTTCCATGAAAGGGAGACTACACAATAGACTCACCACTGGCAGTCATGCGAGAATGAGTTCATACACTGCGACCGGCCTGGGTTCAGCTGGTGCTGTTCCTCTCCACTTCACAAAGCTGCACGGCCTCTCCTACGCTAACTGAGCCTCAGCAAAAAAAAAATTTTTATTGTTTTGGTACTAGGGAGATTGAATCCAGGGGCACTTAATCACTGAGCCTCATCCTTAGCCCTTTCTATTTCTTATTTTGAGACAAGGTCTCACCAAGTTACTCGGGGCCTAAGTTGCTGAGGCTGGCTTTGAACTTGTGACCCTCCTGCCTCAGCCTCCCCACTGCTGGGTTACAGGCATGCACCACCACACCTGGCCTCAGTGAGAACTTTTTAGTCCCCTCTCACAGTTTGCTACTAATTTTCTGAATCTAAAACAAATCAGTATACACAACAAGGCTAACATATAACCATCCTAAAAATCAAAGTTATTTTGGGTCCATTTATAGGCAGTACTTCCATACGAATCATAGCCAGGTCTTAAAATAGAGCCGAGTACGTGCTTGACTGTTGGTAACTATCTGAAAAAGATGGAGAAGGCTTCATTAAGGAAACAGGAGGGAATACTAGGAAATACAAGCTTACACCAGGGGAATAAAAATGAGCTTAACTGTATTTGTGAATGCACACCTGTGTGTACACACACGCTCATTTTTAAACATAAGCTGGTTTTAAATTTAAAGTGTAGGCAGAAAACCACTTCCCGGTAGTTTAGTGATGAGACCTCCACCAGGATGCTATGTTCTTTATTTCGCATATTTTCCCTGCATTCAATAGTCTAAATCACTGGAATTAGGAAAAGATCAATGACAAGAAAACAAGAAATAACTGGACAATTTAAAAATCTCCTTGGACCCAACAGGTCCTACCCAGGTCTCAGGGGGCCTGATCCAGCAAGACGCACCCCATGTTTAACATGCTCTGCAAAGAAAACCGTAGAACAGAATGCACCAACCCAAGGCTGGAAGTTTAAGGGTTTTTTTGTTTTTTTTTAAAGGGCACTAGTTCTGGCTTCTGCCAAATAAATTCTTAAAAAACTGCTTTACCTAAGATCTTGGAAATGCAGGCACTATTATATTAACATATCTGCGGCCTTTATTCCCAACCGTTAGGCAATGCCATTTTGAAACACTTCCTCCAGCTTAGAACAAAACCCACCTATCCCTAAACGGCTGACCCACCTGATCCTAAACCCTGGACCCACCTACAACACTCCATCACCATAAGAAAAGACCCTTCTGGGACAGCTCCCTAGCAACATCATAATCCTCTTTTCCTTTACACCCTCTATAGCCACACCTACTCTGTAAGTAGACAAGGGGTCCCAGACTCCCCTCCTCAGGTTTCTCCAGAATAAGCCTGTTATGGTTGAGCTGCCCCTCTCCTATTTCTTCCATTCGCTTCTTTCCTTACACCAACCACTGGCTAGTTAGCTGAGAGTCCTGGGCAGAGAGCCTGCCCTTCAGCGCTCAGGACCCCCCAGGCACCGTGGGCTTTGCTGAGTCTAAACATCTAGGTCCTCTGTCTAGACCGGCTGTAGGCCAAGCATCCTCATCCCCACACCTTTCTATCCACCCTACCTTCAGCTCTGTGGACCTGAATGCAGACTGGCATTAAAAATAAAAAATAAGGGGATCAACTTGAGCAGGGAGGGGCCAGCCCAGCCCACAGGAGCCAGTGAGGCCTGTTCACCCCAGAGGACACCCTCACCCTGAGCAGGCTGTGGGAGCTGGCCCACAGGGTGGGAGGAGGGAGGACCTCCTCTCCCTCTGGGCAGAGCTTTAGGTCATGTCTTGCATATCTAAGTAGAGCCTGTTTTCTCCTAATCGTTCCCACACTCGCCAAGATAACTATGTTCACCAAGCTGAAAAAAAAAGGTTGATTTCCAAACTAACACAGTGGAAGGGAGCCCTGCTGAGCGGCGCTTGCAGAGGTCTCACAGGGTGGTTTGGGAGCAGGGCTACAGTCCCCAGCAGGACAGTGCCAGTAAATGAAAACCTTCCCGAAAGCCCTACACAGCTCAGAAGGGAAACAAGGGCTTCTGCTCCCGCCACTCATTCCTCAATCCCTGCACTGGCTTATTTTTTTTTTTTTTTAAGCTGAGTCATGCAAAGGAAATTTCAGGCACTGGCATGAGGGAGGTGAGACTCACAGAGGTCTGCCAGCTGTTTCCTAAAATAATGCAAATCTCCTTACAACCAGGCAATGTGTCTTCAGTCATTTCTTAGGGCAAAAAGAAAGTAACTTGAAAAGCAGGGATGGAGAATTCCAAACACTACCCCAATGAGAAAACTGCATGACCCCCTCCCCCAAAAAAACGATATAAACTCTAGAAATAGCTTCCACATCACACCTTCATTAACCTCCCAGCTAATAGGCAAATGACCTCAAAGACACACAGCACACATTTTAGGTTTTTTAAAAAGTAAATTAGGAATCAACATGGAAATTCCAGATTTAATCTGGGTGTGGCCCTCAAGAAAATATGCTTTCTCAAGTTCATGGAATTTTGACATTTTAAAATCTTATGTTTTGCAATCATACTGGCTGTTTTCCCAGCAGGGAATAAAAAACACGGTGGAACAGAAGGATGTGTAACATCTGGGAATGGTCCTTGGCATCTCACCCACTAAAGGCTCTGTCTCGGCCCGGGGCATGTACTCCTGTACAGACATTGCGGGGCAGGATTTCAAGTTCAGCTCCCTCTGGAAGCCCAGCTATTGGCAGGTGCTGCAGGAAGCACTGCAGGGCAGGTCAGAGGCACTGAGGAGGGACAGAGAGGACGACTTTGGGTTTTTCACTTTGGTTTTGTGATACTGGGGATCCTGGAGATTGAGCCCAGGACTTAGCACATGCAACTCACGTCTTAACTTGAAAGTGTCCAATCTGGTACCTGTGGAATCACTTGACTGGAAAGTCCATCCACATGGCACACACCACCCTATCATTGGTGCCTCCCACAGGATCAAGCACACAGCCTACGCTCCAGCCACTCAGGACCTTGAAGGTGGCACTACCCCCTGGGACAAGATGGGGGAGTGGGGTGTGACGGCAGCAACTCTGAGCCACCATGGAGGTGACCCGCACATCCCCTGTCCCTCTGAGATTGCCGCAGACTCGGGTGTGGGCTCTCTGCTGCTTCTCCTCCCAGACTCCCCTGAGCATCTCCGCCCAAGCTTGGGCGTGCTTCCGATGGGGGCTTATCCTGTCTCCCAGGAGTGCACCTTTAGGGCACCTAGGAGGGCGGATTAGCGGCTAAGGATTTACAGCTTCTAATGTGAACTTCCAGATGAGAGAGGCCGGGCACAGGGGTCTGGCGTTGGGGAGGGGACAGCAGTTTGAGCTTTCACTGAGCTTCATCTGTAAGCCCTTCTTCCCAGCTCCACAGCCTCTTGCAACACCTGGGCTTTGTAGAGTTTCACAGGGCTGCCAGGCTCATTCATAGCATCCCTGTTTGAGACCCTTGTAACCAGGGAACTTTGCCATGCACCTGTGAGAGCACTGAAGAAACCTGAACCAAGAGGGAGGCTGGGCCAGGAGGTCAAAGCCAGCCTGGGCTACAATAGCAAGACTCAGCCCCTCCCCCAGGAAAGTCCAGCTCCCTCTATCACATCGTCCTTGTTCTACTGCTTTCTTATTCTAAAGGGATTTTTTGGAAGAACTAGTGACACTCCTATAATCAGTCAGTCAACCATGCTTTACCAGCAATCTCTCTGCTTCTTTCCTCGCACGGATCACACTTAACCGTGCTCCCTCTGGGAACCTAGCATTGTAGTTTTTCCTTTGCTTCAGTGCAGGGTTTAGAACCCAGGGCCTCCATGTGCTAATGTGCTAGGCCAGCGCTCTACCCCTGGGCCACGCCCACAGCCCCTGCTTCTGTTTATTTGATGAATACATCAATAACTTTTTTTTTTCCCCAGGGCTGAGGACGGAACGAGAGGCCTTGCGCGTGCTAGGCAAGCACTCTGCCCCTGAGCTAAATCCCCAAACCCCATCAATAACTTTTTAAGTATAAGGATCACAGAACCTGATACTTCCAAAGGGTCTTCGCATTTCTTAGTTATTTCTTCTCATCCTGTGTCTCCTATTGGAACCACATTCAAAGTACCTAATCAATCTGCTTGCCTTGGCCAGCAATCCCACGGCAGTGAGTGGCTTCCACCCTGCTATGACCATGACCCAGACAGAACACTCCTGCCTTTTGCAGCTCACTCCATGGTCACGCAGTGCTGAGGAAGATGATCTACACCCACAGGCTCACCCAGACCACAGGGGTGCTCTCCAACACCCAGACCCTACCTAACTCACGTTCTAAAGCTCTTGGCCATGTGTCACCACACTGTTTTCACAACCCATCAATGGGTGCTGGGGACAGAAATCAGGGCCTCACGTGTGCCAGGAAGGTGCTCTACCATTGAGCCACAACTCAAACCCTTGAAAGACTTTTCATTCAACCTTTCAAGTCTCAGCACGGACATGGTGTCTGTCCCCAAGGGCAGCTGCCCTGACTCCGTAACTCAGGGATGTGTCTCCTTTATGTCCCCATGATATCTTACTGTGGTTCAATAGCGTGGATCTGAGGGACAGGCTCTGAGGCACCCCTGAGATCCAGGGAATCCAAGAAGTCAACACACATGTCCTTCAAACACGTCAAGCACTGGGTACGTGCTCCACTGAGTCACACCCACAAACCCTACTTTTCATTTCTGGATTCTAATGCAAGGCCAGAGGTGTATTAGAGGCCCATAGCATTTGTTGAATTGATAACTGGCTCTGACGATTGTCAGGAGGAAGCTTCCGCCCCAGGAGCCTCAGGTCGACCACTTTAGCAAGGAATGGGCCTTGCTTCTATCAAGGAAGCTCAACAAAATAGCCCAGATCCCAGAGCCCTTGATGAGTCTCAGCCTCAGGGTTTTTGTATGTTTTGTTTTTTAAAGAGAGGGACAGTGAGAGACAAAGGATCAACTCCATTTTAATTTTTCATGTGGCTTTCATTGCTCCGACACTTCACTGTGTATGTGGTGCTGGGTTTGAACCCGTGTCCTCACCCAAGCGCTGTAACTGCTGAGCCACTGCCCCAGCTTCAGGAATTTTTAGAAGGAGAAAAATATGATTTTTCCCTATCCCACTGTTTGAAATTCAATCACACGAGAATGTTCCACAGAATCTCTTAGGAAACTCTGCTAATAAAAGGTTCCCCAGCCTCCAGGGGAAGGAGTGCTGCTAGAAACTCAGCACCCACGTCCTGCATCGATCCGATCCGCAGCTCGCTACGACCGCCAACAGCTGATTTTGAACTTAATTGCTTCGAATATAGTTCCTGCTCAGCTGTGGACAAGACACACAAGAGACAAGAAGAAAAGGCTAAAGTTGGAACCTAAGACACAGTAGCCACTCCCTACAGCTCTTGCTAGGAGCAGAACGATTTTCGCATCAGCATGAGGCAGCGGTGTGCTCTGGGCACAGACGTTGTCAGCTAGGCACAAGTGGATGGCCATCTCATGGAAGGTGTCACCCTCGTGGCTGCAGACATCCACGATCCCCTGCCATGATGGGGCACGCTATGACTGAGTGCATAGCACTCTGACCTAACAGGTGGAAAGCTGAGTCTGCTAAAAACAAAACGAGCAACCCCAGATCCATCTTTCATCCACCCTTCATTTCTCAAAAGAAGGTGCTAGGCAGGTGCAAAGGTGCACACCTGTCGTCCCAGCAACGTGGGAGGCTGAAGGAAGATCACAAGTTCAAAGCCAGCCTGGGCAGCTTAGCGAAACCTTGTCTCAAAATTAAATTTTTGAAAAGGGCTGGCGATGTAGCTCAGTGGTGGAACACCCCTGTGTTCAATCCTCAGTACTCCAAAAAAAGAAAGAAAAGTCTTTAAATATCATATTCAGGTGCAAGAGGCCAAAGGGAAAGTATCTAAATAAGAACTAAGAGGACCTATGTGGGTTCTCTTCTCATACTATTTCAGCTCCCAGTGGAAGCTGTTTCCCACTATATCAATACTTTCCTATGTATACCGGCTTCGTGTTTCAACACTTACTGTTAATAGCAGGAATACCTCTCATTCTGCAAACAAGAGCAATTAATGAATGGTATCAGATCTTAAATTTAGCAAAACAGCTAGGAATAACTCCAATGTGTTTCTTATAAACTAATTTTTTTAATCATTTTTTAAGAATATTCTGTATGCCTGCCAGGCATGGTGGCACACAACTATAATGTTAGTGATTCAAGAGACTGAGGCAGAAGGACCTCAAGTTCAAGGCCATCCTGAACAATTTATTGAGGGCCTAAGCAACTTCGTGAAACCCTGTTACAAAATTAATAAAAGCTGGGGATATAGCTCAGTGATTAAGCCCCCCACGTTCAATTCCTGGGAAACAATAAAATAAAATGCCCAGTGCACTGGAGAAAATGGCAGGAGGTTCCTTAGCAGTTAAACCTAGACTTGCCACACACGCAGCAGCTCCACATGCTACTAAGAGCAGAAAGCAGCAAGTGGTATTCCATGCAGCTGCACTCACAGCTTTATCCACAGGGGCCAAAAGGTGGAGAAGCCACGGGTCCACAGGGAAGGAACGAGCAAACACAACACACATGCCTACAACAGACTCCTGCCCCGTCTGCCAAAGCAATGAGGTTCCCAAAGCCTGAAGACGCCACGCTGAATGAAATAGCCCAGCCACACAGGCCACAGCTTACACAGCCCCACTTCTGCGAAATGCCCAGAATGAGCCGGTCCACGCAGACGGAAAGCAGCACAGCGATGCCCAGCAGGTGCAGAGAGGGGGTCAGGGCTCAATGCAGAGAGTCCCCGTGTGGAACAAGAGAAACGTTCTAGGAATGGACAGAGCTGGCGGCTGCTCAGCACGTGAAAGCGCTAGTACCTTACACTGAATCGCACACTTAATATAAGACTTGAAGTCAGTTTCATGCACGTTATTGAAGGACGATTTCTAAGTTAAATGGCCAAGGCACACAGTGGGTGGACACAAGGCTGACCGTGGCCAGAACCAGAGCATCAGCTACATATGCACAGTGGAGGTCTGTTCCCTCCCAAGCCCCAGAGAGAAACATTGTATTGCTTTGTTTTGTGCACTATCAGCTAACAGGGACCAGCTACAAAAAACAGCTTCAGAATAAGATGTTGTCCACAGCCTCCAAGAAACGCACCTCAATTAAGTTAAAATGCCAGGACCCAAAGTCGAGAATGAGAAATTTTTTTTTTTTTTTTTAATATTAGGAACTGAACTCAGGGGTGTTTAACCACCGAGCCGCATCCCCCATTCCTTCTACCTTTTGAGACAGGGTCTTGCTGAATTGCTGGGGCTGACCTCGAAATTGTGATCCTCCTGCCGCGGCCTCCTGAGTTGCTGGGATTGCAGGTGTGCACCATAAAAATGGGAATGGTTCCTAAAGAGGAAGACCCTGGTCGAGCAGCAAGAGTGTGCATAAACTCCCTCATCAACTTGCTGTTTCTATCTGCTCAGCAAAATTAATGTCAATTAATAGAAAATTTAGAGGAAGACTCTCCAGTTCACCAGAAAAAATGAGTGGTCTTAAACCTTAAAACCTTAAACCTTGTGAAAAGCAAAGACAGTGGAACTAGAGAAGGAGAAGGCCGTGTGGGTGTTACTGCCGGAACCAACGGCATCCTTTCCTCTGGAACACTCCAACTCTGCCCCTGGAAGACACCCTCCTCCATCCGCACAGAAATAACTAAATCGCAGACCTAAGGACATCCTCGTCACAGCGTCAGCACTAACGCTCAGGTCTGCTTATCCCCAGACATCCAAGCCTAGAAACGGCTCCTGTTAAAACCCCTGTATCTAGTGAGTGAGAGCAGAATCCTTCTCTATCTGCCACCAGACAGCAAGGAGAGGCTCCCCGAAGAGCCAAGATCAAACCTGGCTTCTCCCATCTCCACTGCCACTCAAAGCTGCAAACGTTGCCGGGAGCCCCAGGACCCGCGTTCCCAGCTCGGGTTCAACCTTGTGGAAGTGATCATCACACACTCTCAACCCCAGAACACACAGATGGTCCACAGGGCCCGTGGGAGACACCATCATCCTTAGCAGCTGCTGTGTGGAGCCTCAACTGATACAAGTTTTTAACAGTAAAGCAATGACATTCAACAAGCTCACAGTAAAAACCAGGAATCCCAGAATCTTGGGTCACTGTTTTCCTTCTTCAGCAGCCTGCAGTAGAGGCATTGAAAAAAATGGAGTGACCCACACTAGGGCTTTCCCCTTGCTAGGACCTCATCCCCACTGCCTCCTCCCACCCAAGGGGCACCTGCCCTCACAGGTGTCTGGACGGGGGCTCCTCTGCCTTTGAAGCCAGTCCACATCCCCCTGCAGCTTCAACCACCCCAATTCAAGACCACACAGGACAAATCGGCCTCCAATCCTTCATGGCAGCCCCTCCCACACATGAGCACAGACCAGCGCCTGTGGAGGAGCAGCCTCGTAGATGGAACCTTTCCCAGCCCAATTTCTCAGTACTTTAAAGCAGAGGAGTCTAAAATTATCTCCAATGGTAATAACACGCAGACTAACCAACATCTTATCTGACTTGTTCTCAGGCCAAACCCAGAGACGGATCCCTGGGAATGCATCCTATTAGTCCTTGACTTTGCCCAGGCAATTCCCACACCACTGCCTCCTTCCTTAAAACACGCCCAGGCAATTCCCACACCACTGCCTCCTTCCTTAAAACACGACCCCTTTACACACAGGTGTTGTTCAACGCTGATTTGTTAAAGGGAATATTTTGACAACCTTCCCCACAATAGGACAGATGAATGTGTCTCTTTGACATATTTCGCCCACACTGGCTATTTGATAAAGGTTTGACAATAGTCCAAACAAATGCACAAATGCTAATTTACATACAATCTGCTTATTTAGAAGATACACTGAAATACTTGTCTTCTTTTCCCTGACCTCTTAGAACACTTGTGCCCTGTGCGATGTTAATGGGTCCCTCACGAAATGAACAACTTATGCGCTACATCAAATTATATAGCGCAAAGTTCTGAGAACAAAGTGGAGAAGCCTGTTTGGGAAAACAGAGTCCGTGAGCATGGACATCTGTCCATATCTTGGGAACAGGGTCTGTTACTTCCAATTTGGGACACACTTGCCTGGGGCCAAAGGTTTCAGGTTATTCATTGGTGGCACCAACAGGAAATGAGCTGCTTTCTTGCTCTTTGCAAAAACTATATGAAATTTGAGGTGATGGCTTTACTTGCTAAAAATAAAATCACACAATTTTGCCACACAAAAGAGATGAAGTGTCGTCTTTGAGAACCTAAGAAAACAGATCTTCGCGTTCAATGGGCATAAATATCTCGGAATGGGGGAGGAAGGCCTTCCTTCCAAGCAAAGGAGAGAGATGTGTCGCCAGGTGAGCCCAGTCCTCTCCACGCAAGGACGAAGTCCAGGCTTCACACCAGGAGACACAGCGCTCTCCCTGCTGAAGGGGAGAGGAGGAGCAGCCCACCGGTGGGAGGACTCACGTTCCTGAGACTCCAACCCTGCAGCAGCAGGGCAGGGTGTAACAGTCCTTCACTCTGCCACGTCCTGCACGGAGCTGGTGTGATGGACAGCAGAGCTCAAAGCATTGCCCAGGAGCACTGACCGGCTCGGCAGAGCGCACTCAAACCACAGCGAGGGTCCTGGGCAGCTGTTTGCACTGGCCATCTGTCTCCCCTGCTCCAGCACTGCCGTTGATGGCTGCATCTTGGATAAAACTAAAGATGGGCGAAGCCAGATGAGGGGGCCGAGTAAAGATGCTTTCCAAGGCCCGGAGAAGACCAGGCTTGGACTTTGTACTCCAGGACTGAAGCATTCGCAAGGCACATAGTTGGTGTATCCCATGAAAAGCACACAAGGGCCAGGAACTCAATGCTAAAATACAATAAAGTACAGCAAAGAATGCACCCCAGGCTCCTAAAGAGTACACAGTTGAGAACAGCACTCTCGGTAGAACCTTAAATCTTGAATATGTTTCCTGGCCCACATTCCCAGAATTGATCACCCAAGGGGAGTGCACCCAACCACCTGAGCAGCTGCGTAAAACGGTGTGCTGAAAGAATCCACTGGAGATAGTGGCACCTGCCTAGATGTCCCCCGGTGTAACAGGAGAGAAAGGGAGGAAAGGACCTGGAGGGCACAGAAGGCCCTGAGGAGCTGGGAGTCCATGCCAATGATTCCAACCAGAAACGAATGTCCTCAGGCTTACTGAGCGTCTACGCCACTCCCTGCACTTCAACAGGCTAGGGGGTTTTTTTGGGGGGAGAGAGGGTATTGTTAGCATTTCCCTCAAAAGAGATGCTACTGAGAGGCATGAGCAGGATGCATTAACAGAAAATGCCACTGGTGGGCTGGGGTGCAGCACAGAGGGGGAGCACTGTCACCAGAGAGTACAAGGCCCTGGGCGCATACCGGCACCACCAGAAACAAGCACTGATGTCAAAGCAACAGATCTCCGGAACAAACAGGGGAGGTGGTAGGTGAACAGTAATAGGTGAGTAAGTAGAGCAGGGCCCGAGCTTCCCGACACAGGCCCCAGGCCGGTTTCTTCTGGGAAAACCAGTGTGTGTGGATAAGCTGCAGCCAAGAGCTTCTGCCCCACCAGCCCCACGGTGCAGGCCTCCACCAGGACACAGCAGTCCTGGTGGAGAGGGGCTGCCGTCCTGGTGGAGAGGGGCTGCCGTCCTGGTGGAGAGGGGCTGCCGTCCTGGTGGAGAGGGGCTGCCTGCCTGCTGGGCTGCCCTTGGAAGCCAGAGCCTCAGACCTGTACTTGACCACTGAGCTACACCCCTACTACACTTGCTGCGGGTCAACCACCACCATCCCAGTCACCAGCTAGGTCCGGAGAGAAGCCCCTACCACTGAGCTGCACCCCAGAGCAGAAGCCCCTACCACTGAGCTGCACCCCAGAGCAGAAGCCACCACCACTGAGCTGCACCCCAGAGCAGAAGCCACCACCACTGAGCTGCACCCCA